>JAQBSW010005161.1:0-60518 GCA_029291075.1 Eudiplozoon nipponicum
AATTGCATTTATCCTTGTCTTATATTCAACCATGAGAAATTATTATTATTATCAAAATTAAAAAGATCAGCAGGATTTTAGATTTCTTCTGATTTAGTACATAAAAATTAAATAAACATATAAGATGGAGGCGTTTCTCTAACCCCCTTTGGCAAATGATTTTATATTTTGTAAATTTTCGAAAAAGAGAGTAACTTCCACGCAACATTTACCACCAAAGTAGCAGAGATCGACAAATTTCCAGATCTAGTTCCAACTTCATGACTTTTGTATTGGATTCATATGGGATCCAGTCCATTGGTTCAAACGGAAAACCTTTGTGCAATTGCACATTCTCCGAAACCATAAAGATTGTAATGCTGTAAACTGTAATCTACTGGCGTAAAGTGCAAGAGGAAGCGCTAATTTTTTTCACAACTCTCATTGCACAGCTTCTATCTTTTTGGATAAGCACTTTTCTAATGGATTACAGGTGGCGGCAGATATTCTAGTATCGGTCTTGTCCAAATTATTTACATTTTTAATTTTATAAAATTTGATAAGATATTTTTATTTATTAGTGCCCATATTTACATAGAACTGCTTACTATTCTTTCAACATGTCTCTCCGCTAGAGCTGTTCATTGAATAGTTATGCCTTAATCCTTAATTTGTTACTGAATTTACCTTTAAAAATGTCATAAATCACGGTATCATGATAATAAACATAATTAAATTCAGTTCTGTTACCTATTTTTAGAGCTCTCGTCTTTTTACTGTTTATACTCAGCCCTAGTGTTATCAATTACCTACTTAGGTTATACAAACCTAGTGTCATATTTTTTGGAGAAGTCGACATTTTTTGGATCAAATGCAAATATTCTTTTTAAATCATCAACAAATTTGTACTCTAACGTTAAGCATCTTAATTTCCTAATGTCCATATATATATATATATGTATATATATATATATATATATATATATATATATATATATATATATATATATTTAATAATATAAATTTACATAAGAAAACCTCTATGATAGGGTACCTTTTTCATTTTACATCTATAAATATTGACCTACCTATGTGAAAAATTCGTAAAAATAGTTTTCATCTTTTAATGAAGCTTTTCATATTATGATGTTATTTATATTGTGATACCCTATTATAATTATTTGTTAATTTATGGTAGGATACGATAAGGAATATTACCATGAAATGGACTTTAAGTTGTTATAGTACCTTTTAAAGAACAATATAAATCAGACTGTTAAACATTCAAATCAATTTTTTTAAACAAAAAAGTATATATATTGATTAATTTTAGTTCTATCAACATTTGAAGCACAATGCAAATTAAGGGCGTTATCAGGTTTGTATATCGGAAGCTACTAGAAATTAAGAAGGTTCGATCATTCTAAATCGTAGTACTACATGTCAGTCTAATTATTGACGTTTGTACCAGTAGGACCGTCGCCTTCAACATCTATCAAAACGTAACCGACGTACGAAGAGTTTACACTGGTCTGATAACGATAAGTAGCATTAGTCGAACTAACGACGAAACTGTTCAGCAGTAGAGAGGTTGTAGAAAGCGAAATCGTGTACAACCAGTTCGTTATTTCGTTGTTTATTTGATGAGATTTTCATGCTTGTATGCAACACTCTTTTCATTTTAAATATGTTTACTCAGCGAAAAATACATATATTGATCGTAATGTAAATTACCAGAAATTGCTTATATTATCGGCAAATTTTTACGTCATTTTGTAAACATTAACCAATTCAATACAAATAATGACCGGCAGTTGCATAAAACGATATCGAGGTAAAATTTCGTTCATACGGATGGCCAAATGTGGTTTTTGAGGATATTTTGAAAATACGTGCTGCATGAACTGAAAGTTTGCTTCAAGTTACGAAGTGAAACTAATTGTGCTTAAATTTACCAACTAACAAATAACACAAGGCGCACAAACCTCAAATATTTATATATTTTTTATGGGATGGACAATGTCGGTGTTAGAATTTTCCATATAATACTTTCCGTGCTATTTTGGTAAGCCTCAAATTGTTGTGATAAATAGTGCAAATTGATGCAAACTAGTTTTTTTATTTAGTAAATGCTCCATAAATCGTATTAGCACATTTGCAGCAACCTCCATCATTGTTCCTCTAATCAATTTTTGTGGAATATGGAAGGCTGCATGCTTTGTTACACGTGAGCAGTATTCATTGCGGCACACTAATGTGATTTTATTTTTGAAAGTAGAACTGCTAATAACACATACAAAACTTTACGTTAATTCAATACTTTAACCTTCATATGAACACAAATATTTCAGCATTGATACTGCATAAGGTAAAAGAATTTTGCAGTTATTCTATTTATGATGCTATAGATTGTGCAAAATAGATTAAATTCAAATGCTCTAATAGGAATTTATCTGAAAATTTCAAACACTGCACATAAATATATTCCGATAAAAAATAGAAATTGCGTATAATAGTGATAAAAGATACCGCTTGTAGAAATATTCGTTTTTCTTGTGTTTTGAACAGATTTGGAGTAGTTTATAGAGATATATTTGTCGCATGTACAATAAATCAGATCTTTGTTATAATTTGAGTAGAATGAAATACACATATGAAAAAAATTTGTAGTGATTACAAGCGAAACCACTTCATTCTTCTCAGAAATGAAATACATTAAAAAGTCATGTATATTGCTACATGTGCATGCTTCTGAGATAATTATAGAATATGAATTAATATTTATCGCCGGGCCGCAATATTCTTCTTAATGGCAACATATCGCTTCTGAATAATCGTAATCGGAACATCTTTAATAATCGAATACAAAAGAACGAGAAAGACGAAGACATTCTAGAAAACCCTCCTGACTGTTCAAGTTGCTAAGATATCGTCCAACTTGCATAATAATTTCATCTCATCATTTTATAGCGCAGCTTGTCTAAAGTCATCTGAAATATAATTGATTTGTTAAAAACATTTTCCGTAGTCTGCCGGTGATATCGGTGTGATTTTTTCAGCGCTGTCCTCGACTTGGGGAAATTTTATTTACGCTAATGGTTAAAATTGACGGGCCAGGTCTTCAGAAATGTTCTGCCATTTTATGGCGTTTGGCGAGGTAATAATTGAAAATATCATATTTGCTGAACTTTTAATTTAAACACTGCAATCAGTAAAAATGTTTGGGCATATGAACCACTTAAATTTTAATTCTAACTTCAATTCCGTTTTATCCTCATTTTCATAAAGATTTTGACAAGAGTCCCGTTCAGCAACCCAAATGACCATTCCCGTTCTCGACTACTATTCTAATCCGCAAGAGTTCTGTGAACAGCATGTACATATATCAGAGTCTTCTCTACCAGAGAGATTAAAATATAAGCATCGTTATTGTACTTAATTGCATAAGGGCGTTAATCTCAACAATTCGCTGGAATGAAAGGAATATTCTGAAACAAAACTTAGTCATATATTAGTTACGACATTTGTAGTAGTGTAGCTAAATACCGTTAATAGTCCGCCTTATTCGTCGTTCCTTACTACAACGTATCGGAAACAACGGAATGGATTTATTATTATAATAGTAAAGCTGCTGCCATGCTCTGACCGCATGGCCTAAATGTCATCTCCTTATTGGAGATTGCCTTATTAATCAATAAACATATTTACCTGCTAATATTTTTTTAAGAATAGAATAGAATATCTTTATTTGGATTCAAACCACACATATTCCATCAAAATATATATAATGAAGATAAAAGCCATTTTTTAACGGAGTCCATTTGAATTTTCCGAGTGAAGTTTACTCTTATCTATTTGAAATTAATTAAATTCATTTACAAAATATTATCTATCACATTTATGGAAATAATATATTGCAAGGAGGAAGGATTATGTTAGAAACATAAATAAACGTGCTTTATTTACTCTGAGAAGAGTATACCTACATGATTGCCAAATTCTGTTTTATGATTTGAATAACGCTCGATCTATTTCAAAGAAGAATTTCATGAATTATGCTAAGATAGAAAGATAGCCACACGAAAAGGCAAGCATGGTGTCTATAAACATATTATATATTGCAGGATTTATATGACTAAGATATATAACGAAACCCCTTGTTATAAATAAAAGCATTGCGATTAAGATGCAAGTAGTTACTACAAATTAGATGGAAGTAACGAGCTAACCACAATCAGTTTAATTATTAGCAAAAAAGATTAATTTTAAAACTCCGAGTGGTGAGTTGTCCAGTTTTTCTGCAGATTACATATTACTTACAGAAATATAATAACCCATTCCGCCCTACTTTGTTCGTCACGCAGTGTAGAAAAGCACGATTCATTTTACGTTTGTAGAATCCTGTCATGCAATAGATGGTCCCAGTTAGGAATTTACAGCAATCAAATGTGATTCATAAAGAGATGTGTAGCCTAAAAACTTCGTTGTCGAAAGACGGACGGAGAATGAAATTGAGAGATATATCCAACCATCCACATATTATAAAGCAAATGTAATGCTACTTTGCTGTTTAGTTTGGTCAAAACTGTGTTTTTGTAGAAAGATGAGCAATAAATCCTCGTTAAATGGTAATTGTGTAATCAGAGTGGAAGCTAGTAAATCGTACTTAAAAAGTTCACTAGTTTTGAATAATAGCCAAAAACAATATTTGATGAATGCAAACACGCAACTTATCCCTAGTCGTTGGAACTTTGTGTTCTCTGCGCGAAAGCAACTGACTCGTCCGTGATAGATTTATTAATTAAGGTCGCAAACATGCAGCTTATTCTCATTCATTGCCGAGTAGATGTTATAGTATAGCAGTAAGAGGCTTCAAATACCTGGCTTATTCTTGAAGGAGTTGTGTTTTTGCGCACCTGGATTAATTGAAATTACCTGATCTGCGTTTTGACTAACGCAGCTTTCATTGTTCCAGTAAATTTCTTTTTTCATAATATTTCGATCTACTTTACCGTAGATATTCATCAGATGCATTTCACGAAACAAATGAAGCAAATGTGTTATTTCCTCTAGTCATAATATTTATATACCACAGACTGACCTTTCATTAGATATTCGCGTGTCACATGTGTGTGTGTGTGCATTTTTATAACCGTTGTTTTCATCTAACTAATTTAGATCAGAGTGGCTGAATAATAATTTATCAATTGCATGCACTAACTATTCGTTTTTACACACTCAATGTAAATGACGTAACTGAGATGGGGAGACCCATAATTCAGAAACACTCGTCATAAAAACATGCCATGAGTGATAAGACCAGAAGTCCGCAAGACTAATGCACATGTTAATTTACAATTCAAACCACTAAGTTATACTCGAGATAGATAAGTTAATAACAGTTATTGGCGCACGCCACGCATGTGCATGTGTATGTGTATGCATAACTTAAAAAAACGTGGTTAAATTATTTGTATACACATGTACGTACATCTAAATGAAACTGCAGTCAATAGACATTAATTTACCTTTGCAGTTTCATTGAAAACAAATAGTGATTTCAACCTTAATTTTCTGTTTTACACCACCACCCTACCCGTTGGAAATATTCTAATAATACAATATTTATAAGTAATAATTTGTCTGACGCGTGCAAAGGGTATATTAATGTCTATTGACTGCAGTTTCATTTAGATGTACGTACATGTGTATCAAAATAATTTAACCAAGTTTTTTCTAGTTATAGATACACATACACATGCACATGCGTGGCGTGCGCCAATAACTGTTATTAACTTATCTATCTTGAGTATAACTTAGTGGTTTGAATTGTAAATTAACATGTGCATTAGTCGTTCGGACTTCTGGTCTTATCACTCATGGCATGTTTTTATGACGAGTGTTTCTGAATTATGGGTCTCCCCATCTCAGTTACGTCATTTACATTGAGTGTGTAAAAATGAATAGTTATTGCATGCAAATTATTATTCAGCCACTCTAGTCTCAATTAGTTAGATGAAAACAACAGTTATGAAAATGCACACACACACACACCTACACTATATTGTTTGCACGAATATCTAATTAAAGGTCAGTCTGCGGTATATAAATATTATGACTAGAGGAAATAACACATTTGCTTCATTTGTTTCGTGTAATGCATCTGATGAAGATCTACGGTTAACTTAGATCGAAATATTATGAAAAAAGAAATTTACTGGAACAATGAAACCTGGCTTATTCATCAATTTCTTCATTCAATTTTACAGCATTGGTCACATGATATTACAATACCATCGTACCTTCATGCTTGTTCATTGATGTAATATGTAAAGAGACGTTGTTCGTACCTGTGTTCAATTTGCGTATATTGTGTGTCTTCTATTATATTAATATATTTCCGATGACATATTTTGTTACTATATTTGTTCGATAAATATTTCAAAATAAGTGATGGTAGTAACTTAAAAAGCATGCCCTCTTATTGGAGAGATGGTTTAAATAAAAAATATTATTTGTAAAATACTTAGGCTTACTCATGTTAAACGAACACAACTTATTGCAGTTGGATTCAAAATTTCTTCATGCTTTTTTGGTTTCTTTCGAATTGTTGGAGTGGTGATCATTCTACATAAATAAATTTATTTATTTCAAAGTTTACTAAAATAATCCCTATGGGTAAACATCGGGTTAAAATGACAAGTCGGTGGTACATTTCATTTTTATGAATACATTCAATATTCAAATATGCATGATCTTGTCTACATGTGTTCCGTCCTATTCATTACAATCACATGTAATCCAGCTTTATAGGGTGCACAGCAGCTATTACCTTCTGGGCGACCGCCGGTGTATATTTATTACATTACGGAACGGTTTCTGGCACATATTGAAATCACGGATATAATTCACGACAGAATAAATTTTTTTGTCTGAAATGGAAAATAGAGGTGTCGCCAGGCACATTATCTTATTTCTCTTTTTGTCAAAATCACTTCAAAGATTTTCGACGATATATTATTCGCTGAAATACACGACACCAACGTCAAAGGTGTTTATAATACTGTGCTCAAGTATAATTATATTAATCGAAACGATTAATATAAATTCAATTTATTCAGAATTATCTTCATATTATAAAGAAATTTCCACATAAGTTCTTCGGATACACGCACCGCATATTCTACGAAGCTGCAAAAGATAGAACGTAATCTCTCAAATATAATCAAGGAAAATACTTCATTCTATGGATGCTGTAAGTAAATCTGCCCAGTCAAACTTATATTCAGTAGTTGAGAATTGTCAAATTTGGTAAGCCTGCCACTTTCATCAGTGCATGTCATGCTATCAGTTTATTTGATAGCGACTTTCACTAATCTGTTTGCATTTATCGCAAATGAAACTCATTCAAAATTATTTAACTTTTTACACCATTTGGAATTATACTTTTCGTTTAATTTTATAGATCTTCAAATTTAATTTGGGAGAAATATAAATTGAAGATGCCTAAAGATGGTTTTAATCGAATAGTTAAGAAAATATGAAAATGGATTTCACAGAAGTAACTTAAACAGAATCTATTTTGTTGATTAAGGATTTGAGATTAAATATCAAGAAAAATTTAAAATAATTGTTGCGCATTGAATTAACAACGCCAAACGCTTGAAAATCGAAATGGAACATGCAACTAATTGAAGCATCAAATTGTATATTTTCATTTCTTTTCCTTTGAAACAGACCGACTGATATTATCGAGAGGCCAGGAAATGACCATGCAACCTGTGACCGTTTTATTACAGCCTCATCAAACTTTAGATCGGGTTAACAAAGGCTGCACCTACATTCTCACAAACGATATATAAATTAACAAAAATTTAAATCCAATTGGATCATTCATCACAGCAAACGTCATTCCGTGCTATTTTACTTAGCGAACAAACAAATCTGATGAATAACTCGAAACAAAATGCAGGACTTGAGGGAAAACTATATATACACGTGAAAGCCAAAAATGCAAACCGGTGATAGACTATCAATTCATCAATAAAATAATGACGAAATCTCAGACATCGTTTTGCAGTACAACGAGGAAGTCACCCAGACGCAAATTGCCACACACAATCCCGTACATATGTCCACTATTTAATCGGACCAAGTCAATGAAAATAAATGTAACCGAGTCGGATTAACTTTCATTCATAAAATAAACTGCTAAAGCAGGATATATATAACAAAATGAATGAATGGCGTATATTCATTTTGTTATTAATGTGTTTTCTTCAGAGTAGGAAACACTGTAATATTTTCGCAGCATACACGTCTATTAGTGCTCCTCTCAACAGCTAAAGTCCATGTTCATTTTATCACAGGTTTAATCGTGTGAAACTGGAGATAACTTCAGAATATCGAATTATTTAAACCGAATCTTGTTGTCCATAAAACTATAGACGTTTTTTAAATATAGCATAAAACTTTGAGGCTAAAATTTGTCATTTTTATTTAAATTTTTAAAAATTTTAAAATTATATTCCACACACATTACTATAAAAATGTAAGATGTGTATCAAAACCTCGCGGGAAATAAAACGCCGAATATTACGTTTATCAAATATTTATGCGTTAATTATATTGTAACACGCGGCTCCGCGTTACAACCCAAAAATGTTAAATTTTGACAAATAAGATCAAATAATCTAACTCTGTTTTTACACAATATTTCTCTAAACTGTGATTTTAGAAACAATATCTGGTAGTTTCGAGCAGGTTTAATTTAGATTTTTTGAACTGCAATTTTAATTGTAATTAAAAGGGTTTTGTTCAATAAATGTATACACTCGCGCGGAATACGCAGGTAACATGCGGTGGATTATAGTACCATAGTGGAATTACTTCTCTTCTTTGGATTATTCGCAGTTTATACAAGTGATTTACTGTTTGCATCTATATCCATGTATCAGAATTTCAGATTACAATGGATTATTATAATTTAATAAGTTAAAAGCATTACAAACAGTGGATTAATTATTTGCGAATTTTTTCATTGAAGTTTTTACACGATTTTAGTCTATTCATAATCCGTGAAACCTATTACCGGTGACTTTATTTATATCATCATATATTTTAAATCGGTTACATGTATTCATCACAATTTTAGACGTTTGTGAATGGTACATTATTTTTGTTGACAGTATAACGTTCTGTTGCCGTCTAGAGCACGGACAATTTTGTTTAACTGTGACTTGTGTATAAGACATTCAATTTTGTTAACAGTATTTCGTTCTGTGCCGTCTAGAGCACGGTCAATTTGGACTAACTATGAATTTTCCATGCAACATTGTGTACAATACATATGTGATCATTCGAATTAGCCTTCTCACATCACCCATCGTGAAAAGGCCGAGGTTTGATCATAAGCACGGATCTCAACAGCAGCTACCAGGTAATTGTAGATAGATAGCAACTCCGGAAAATACCCCTACATAATTGGTCTCAATTAAAACTACTTGAAACTAACAGAGATTGTTTCTAAAATCACATTTAAGAGAAATATTGTGTAAAAACAGAGTTATATTATTTGAACTTAAAGAGCACCATATTTGTCAAAATTTAACATCCTTGGGTTGTATCGCGGAGCCGCGTGATACAATACAAACTTACGATGTTTAATCATACCATGTGCTGAAAACACAAGAAAATTTCGAAAAATAGCTGATATGACTACTCTTGACATCCAATTTAATTATGCAATTTTCAAATAATATGAAACAACTGCCTTGACAATGTTGACTATTGTTCAAATTAATGGTATTAATGTGAATTCCGAAATCTTGGTTCCATTTGACATTTACGTCAATTTCGCAGTAGTTGCTCCTTTGAATGACATTAATTGGAATAAACGTCAATAAAGATTGATTATATGTAAGCTAGCTAAACCGTCTAAGCAAATATTTAAATAAAAGATGGCTAACTATGAAGGGTCAGTAAAATTTTCATTCTACAGGTTCTTACAAAATAATGCAATTACAACATGCTAATTAACTTCTTTTGGCTACATGTGCTACAATCGCTGCTATTCTGAATTCAGCTGAATCCTGGTCATCTGAAATCTGGTATTCCGGAAACGACAGTACACAGTACAATATCACTTATTCATCTCTTAGGTTGTGATAATAAGTATCGTTTAATTGAACTAATCTACGTAATCCAACTGTGTAACATGCGGCACATACAAGTTTTGCAATCTTGTTTTTAATAGATTGTAAATAAAGTTTTAATTGGAAGAATTATTGTTTCTGCTAGACTAGCAACACTGCATATTTTAAAGTAGAGTTTATAGATATATTTCTTTCAATTAATAGCAATTTCGGAAAAGAAACTCTGAATTAATACCAAACTTTGTATAGTTTGAATAATCAAAGAAATTTAGAAATTCCTGTTTTCTCAATCCTTATTTAAACTAGGGTTTATCTGTTTAAATAAACACATAGAATTCATGAAATTTCGTTTAATCTGGCATAGATAGATGTGACTTTATCTACCGTGTGCCAATATCACACAATCACGAGATACTCGCTGCCAGAATACAAATAAGATTGCTATATTTTTCTTAACTACAGCTATAATTCATTGTTGTCTCTATTAAACTGTGATACGATGGATATAAAAAAAATGCAGGCAGTGAAGAGCAATATTACTTCAAATATATCACAATGCTAATTTCGGTTTCGAAATGATTTTTTTGTAATTTGCAAAATTGTTTATTTAAATAAGTGTTTTCTCACCTTTAATTAAAATTAAAATTTTTTCTTTTTCATTTGAACCAGCGCAGTGAGTGTCGATTTCAGAGTTTAATTTAAATCTCGCTTTGAAATATTTGCGGCTGTTTACATTGGATGGGTTACTGTAATTGCAGTTATTTATTCATTCTCTAATGGTTGTTAATCGGATTAAATTTTTGTTGAGCCTTACCTGAAATAGTCAACGTTTGCTGCGGTCTTTTATTTGTCATGCGAGAATAAATTAAAATTATACACGTTGTTGCACGAATGAATGGCATTGTCCTATGTGGGTAGTTTATACAACTGTTAGCATTTTCGTGCCTATTTTTTCAAAACAAAATATTAACGGTATACGGTTTTGGAGTGGTATTTCTGCTATAATAAGATAAAAAAGCTCAGCTTATGATTAACATCTGAGGCCTCTATAAATAGCATTGCACCCAACCGAATATTGTAATTTTTACGTTATATGAGCGCAATAGTTTTTAAAATAATGAAGGACCTCCATTAAAAGATCGCTCGAAATGCACTATATTTCGCAAAAAATTATCTGTCAAACAAAGTGCCCAAATTTCGTATGTTGAATGCGCTATTATTGGATACATCATAGCTTCAGCTGCTCTCCAATAAATTCAGAGCTAGACACGCACTGCGGAAAGTGGCAAGTTTGCCAAATTTGACAATTCTCAACAATTGTAAATTAGTTAGCCGTGGAAGATTTGCCAGCAGAATGCAAAGGAAGTAGCGCTTCTCATGAATGATTTTAACAGCGTGCGTTCTAGGATTTGTAGTTTCATTAAATACACAATAGTTTTCGGCGATTTACTTTTCGCATTTTAGTGTTTCCTAGGAATTATGACTGGGTTATTTTAAAAATACGAAGATACCTCTGAATAAACGTGCATATTGTTAAATGCCGCAAACATAAATTTATGACAGTTAAATACTGTTTGTTGAGGAAAACTAATATATATGCATGTACTTATTAGGTGTTGCGAAACTAGTAAAAAAATAGTTCAGTTGTGATCAGAAGGATAAACGAAAGTATAAGCTCATGCACATTTGTTTCGTGCTTACTGGCGACACATCAGTAGAAGCCGGTATTACAACTTTTACAGACTCGGTATATATATATTATATAGTGTGAGTTGGCGTTGAAGTCGCATTGTCGTATATTATATGATGCTAGCTTCACGATTGCAGGTTAACACATTCGTCTTGGAGATTGTACCGTCCTATTATCCCACATTCTTCACCCAAATATATAGTGGATAAATGGCGTAGCATCGGCCCCTACTGATGATTTGCCAGTAAGCACGAAACGAATGTTCATGAGAATATACTTTCCGTTCATGCTGACTCTGGTTTATCCTTCTGGTCACAACTGAACTAATTTGTTACTAGGTTCGCAACACCTAATACATACTCGCATAAATATATTAAGTTTCTTAAAATCATCACACACACACATATATATATATATATTCATATGTAAATCAAATTATTAGAGTATCCTTCTTCAGTTCACATGTATTAATATTTCTGAAATTCATAACATTACTTGTATTATTTTAATCAAATTTATCTCTAATTGTTCTTCAAACTAACATTTTAATTTTTTGTAAAGTTATACTAGGATATGCGAGTAGTTAATTTAATTTTGAAATGGATTTTGAATTTTTAGTGTTATTTTCAACAAATATTATTTGTCGAACTGTTAAACATACAAGTCGATTTTTTAATTGTGAATGAAAAACTCGAAGTGTTAATCGTTTCGTTTTATTTGAAACAACATGTCAAGCAATATGTAAATGAACGACAATTTCAGCTTTGTAAATCAAAATCTATTTGATCTTAGGAAATTTCGAACATTCGAAATTGAGGTTCTACATGATATTATAATTATTGCGTTTGTATTAGTAGGATCATCGCCTTCAACATCTACCAAATCTTATTAATTCCTGATGTAATCTTCTTCATTGGTACAAACTCAACCTATTGGGTAAACTTATGGACCATGGAAAACACGTAGGACTCTCAGTCGCGAGCTTCCGGCAGTGGACCTACAAGGTTGATATGCAGAAGCTCGTTTCGTGCAGTGGCAGTGAAAGCAATCGAAGTGACTTTTTCTCGTTTTTGTGGCTTAAAACCTTAACATATATTGCACTGTTTAAAACAGCTACGAATTTCTTTGGATATGTCAGGCCAATACAATCGTGACTGCAATGTCTGAATGGGTCACTCGGCGTTGAGATATCCAACCGTTTCATGCCAAATGGCCATCAATTCTGTTCTTATAGATTCTGGCACAAACGATTGAACTGTTTTTCCTTCTTTCCCCTCCAACATGCCGTTTTGTAGGCTCGACTTTTAATATGGTGCGCACACCACTTTGCGGTTTTTTATTGGTTGACTAATTCCTGGCACGTGACATCTTTTCCTTGTTCTTCAGAGACTTTTTAAGTGGGGAAATCCTCATAGCGTAAATTCTGCTGAGCGCATCGGCTGCCGCATACTCAATCCCGGCTCTATGATGAATTGATACATCGTATTCTTCCAGCTCTTTGATGACTCGGAGTAAACGTTTCTTCTTAATGCATAATGATCTCAAATGCACTAGCGCTTTGTGTTCGGTAAATACGTCTATTTGTCCCCCGATTACAAAATATCAAACTTCCTTAGCGCATATTGTTCTGCAATTAATTTCTTTTGAATGACGGTAAAGTTCTTTTCCGCCTTAGTCAGTGTGCAACTTATATATTGCGCAGGACGTCCGTCAGCTTGTAACACTGCTTCTATACCAATATCTGACGCGTCTGTAACAATTGACATATTTTCTCCCGGGAAAGTCAAAATAGTTGCATCTATTAATTTCTGCTTACATATCATAAACGCTTTTTGAGTCCTCTCCATCCCACAAAACTGTATCTTGGCGCTAGTTAGCTTAGACAAGGGATGCTGCGTAACCGCCATCCCTGTAAGAAATGGTCTATAGAATTTCGCTATACCAATAAACTGGCGCAATTGTTTTCTAATAGAGGCCACCGGATAATTCTTGATAAGCTGTGCATTCGGATATAACAGCACACATCCGTTGCGTCTGAATGTCCCAGGACCCTCACTTTCCGACCAATCTGAACTTTTTTCTCGATAAAAGTTTATTCGCCATTGTACAGCTTTGGCCAACATTTTCTGCGGCCTAACACTTAATTCGTGTTCAGTAGTGGCCCAAATAATACAATCGTCCACATAAGCTTTGTACAAGTTAAGTCAAATACGAACGAGTCCATTGTTCTTGGAACCTTTTCGGTGCATTTTTAAGACCAAATGGTACACGGGTGAATTTTAAATGACCTTGGGGTACCTGTACCGCTAAATTCAATCGGTCTTCGGGCCGCACGCCTATTTGCAGACAATCCCTGTTTAAGGTCAAGCGCGGCAAAACATTTGCCTCCCGCTAGCTGTAGAAAAAGATCACGCACAGACGGCATGGGAAACAGTTCAGGTTTAGTCACTGAATTTAATTGCCAGAAATCAGCCGCCGGTCGGAGCAAACCATCCTTTTTCGTAATGTAAACCATCGAAGCTTGAAAAACAGACGATGATGGTTCAAGAACGCAGGCTCCGATCATTTCTTGGGTTGCTCGAGTCACTGCTGCGAATTTCTATGAGGAGTACCAGATAATTTTGGTGGTTCGTAACCTTCAATTATTTCTAGCCATAGTTTAAAATTGTCGACTGTCGACCCTGGACCTTTGCTGCAATCAGAAATTTGGAATAAAATGTAATATTGGGTTTGAAGATTCTTCTACCACCCAGGCAGACAACTGATCTCCTCCTGCACCTTAGGGGTACATATAGAATTTATGGAATTTACACCTTTGGGCCTCGATATGCATATACGCTTATTTTGACAGTCTATCATCATAACTAATTTTGCAATGAAGTCAAGTCCCAGTACGGGCGTTAGCGTATTCACTACAACAAAAGACATATGGTAGATATTTCCATTTGTAAACAATTTCGTGTCCTACCCGTCCGAAGACACCATCGTGCGCCCGATGCCTGACATAAACTTGCTCTCATAGGTTTTACGTCGTTTAATGGCCTAGTCAGTAGTAATACCGACACATCAGCTACAGTATCAAATTGCAATATTACTGGTTGTCCGTTGAAGAGTTCTAAAATTTTAACTTTAATAAAAGTTCTTATATTTGGCAATGTTTCCCATACTAACTTTTCTATGAAGGCCATCCGATTCGGAACACGTTTTAGTTCTTTCTGCTGGTTTTCACTCGATTTACCCTACGGACCATGCGAAAGATTAATATTTGTGCCCTGATCTTGACCACCATTTTTGTGAGATTGCGGAAGCTGTTTCCCCACTGAACTGGCCGTTCTCTCGGAGTAGTTTACTGGACTTGCTGACATTTGGAATACGTAATCATCGAATCCTTATATATTGACTTTGATTTAAGACCACTAACTGTTTCCATATGTCGCGGAATTGAATATTATGCCGCCAAGAATTCCAGTACGGTATATTGCTCCCGCCAGATATTCTAACTGAACCCATGCGTAGAGCTGCAGCAGTCACTTTGTATGTCATCGTGGCCGTACTTTGAGGAGCCTGAAATCTCTCTTCCAGGCCTCCCTGGGTGCTTGATATTGCACCATATCTGGTAGGATTCAGCAGCATAGACACGATAGACTCAGGCGGTTACAACTCAGGTAAAGACTCATTAAGATTGGAGAACCATACTTGATGCGAGCCATGCTATCTAAGGGCATCTCACCCAGTAATGTTTTGAGGCAGTAAAATTCTGAAAACACCTCCTTAGGCCTCTCCGGGAAGTTATCTACCACTCATCTTTTGTACTCTTTATACGTGAGGTGGACCGGCTATTCCAATTGGACTGCTACTGTCCGGTCCACTAATTCCTGGACAACCACACGTACAATAGGTGCTTATAATGAAAATTATTGGGCTCTAACTGATGCTTTAAATTTTTCGAACCACAACTGTGGCCTTTCCAAATCTAGTGGTTAAAATTCTGATAAAGGTCTGAAAAATCTAGTGGACTCGGCTGAAAATTCCGGCATATTTCTTTTTATTCCTTTTTGGCGCGGTCATCATTATTGTGTTCGCCTCCAATTGGTGGGCCATGCACTCGGATATCGTCTGTATTTATTATCAGTTTATCGCCCAATCGAGACTTTATGATGCCTTATTCTGCCGTAAAATTTTTCATTTGAGCAGTCAGTCCTTGAATCAACTTTTCTAAAGCATTAGAAGGAATTTTTAATGTACGGCACATGCTTTATTTTTACTCAATTCTATAAAGTATTTTGCTCGCATAACGAGCGTGGATTTAATAAAATAAATCTACAAATAATATTTAATTGATGTTCATTTCAGCTCGACGCCTGCTTTCATCACTAGATTGGCCGCTTCATATTTATACAGGTGCTACTGCGAGGAATTTCTGTTGAATTAATTCTCACCCTAGATAATACCCTTTGTTCGTTATTTGTCTTAAGTGTGGCTATTTCTACATTCACCCAACGAAAAATGCTTATTTTACTTCTATTGACCTAATTCATAAGCAATTTCTAATATTATCAGCAAATGATTTTACGTATTAAATTAAAAATTAAACACTCCAATACAGATATTGATCGTTAATTGCACAAAACTATTTCGAGTTAAAATTCGCTCATACGGGTGACAAAATTTAGTTTTAGACGATATTTTTGAAAAAAAACTGCACAATGAAATGAAGGTTGGCTTTAATATAGGATTGGAAAACAAATTATCCTTATTTGAAAAACGAGCATTTTATAATATGCACAACATAAATCAAAGATTTATCCAATTACTGAAGAGTGATGACGTGGGTGGTAGATTTTACATTTAATTTTTTATGTACTGATCAGGCAAAATACAAATTATTTAAATAAATGGCGCTAGTCGATCCATACGAGATATTATAATTTGGTCAATGGTACTTAATTAATAATTGCGATTTTGTAGCAGCCTCGTTTTTCGTTTCTTTGTTCAATGACCGATGAATATATAATGGCACTGGCTTGATACATTTCAGCAATGAGGAATGCGGTAAATTAATATGAAGGTAATTCTGAATAATACGCTGCAAAGAATATTTACCAAACTATGCGTATTTTTTAAATTACCATTTGCATATCAACAGAAAAAATATTTCAGCATTATAACTGCATGTTGTAAATGAATACTGCGTGTATACTGCATGTGCTCTCGAAGAAAGTTCAAAATTAATTTCATTTAACTACTCTATTAACAAATAATGGGGAATTTACAAAAATAGCACATAAATGTGTTTCGATAAAATAATTAAAATAATGAACAATAATGAACAAAGAGATTGATTTTGTACAAAAATAAGGTGTTTTCACAAGAGAATTCGGTTTGCCTGAATTTTGAACTGATTTGGAGTAGTTTATAGGAAGTCCTTCGTGATGCACAATTAAAACATTTTTTACTGATTTTGGAAAAATAATTACACATTTGGAAAAAATTATAGTATTTACGAAAAACGCCACATAATTCTTCTCAGAAATGAAATACTTTGAAGGAAGTCATGTGTATGCAGCTAAGGAAATTTTTAAAGATGACATTTAATATTCGCCTCATGCCGAAAGATGTTCATCAAATACATTATTTTGGTTCTCATATTTCGTTATCGGAAAGTCGTTATTAGATGAATAATAAAGAATGTAAAGCACGAGTACTATTTATAAAACAATCGTGAACGTTCCAGATGCATAGGGACTTCTTCTCAATATTTCGTTATAAAGCTTTTCTAAAGTCATCTGAAATACATTCGACTTGATTAAAACATTGAGAAATTTGTTGTTGTATTTTTTTAAATATGCGAGTCCGGACTTCTGAACACATCTGCATTTATAAGCTTGTTTTCGAGTTAAAAATCTGCGATATTGGAGAGGTTATTTATATTAAACTTTTAATTTAATCTTCGCAATATGCAAAGAGGTTTAGGCTACATGAACCACTAAAATGGTAATCCTATCTTTCATTTCAATCTATCATAATTTGCATAATTATTTCAATATGATTTCCGTCTAACAAACAAGACTCCTATCCCAATCTCTTACAGCTCTGTGAATAACGTATGAAAATATCAGTCTTATTTGCCAAAGACATTGAAAATATAAGCATTGTTAATGTACTCCATTATATAAGGCCGATTTTGTAATTTTTCTTAACAATTTGCTGGAATCGAACGCATTTTTAAGGAAATATTAGTCAGGTATTAATAACGACTTTTGGAGTAGTGTAGCTAAATGCCGTTAATAGCCTCACTTAGTCGTCGATGCTTACTACAACTTATCGGAAACAACTGAATGGATTTATTATTATACTAGGAAAGCTAAAGTATAGCTTTGACATCATGGCCTAAATGTCATCTCATTAGTGGAGATTGCCTAATTAATCTGTATACCTATTTATTGTATTATAGATATAATATGTAGATAGGAGCCATTTTAACGGAGCCAATTTGAATTTCTCCAGTGTAGTGTACCCTTCACTATTAAACCTCTAAGTCGATATTTAAATCAATTTAATGCATTTCATTTATGAAATATTTTACATCTGATATATAGACATAATATATTGTAAGGAGGATGGATTATATTAGAAACAGAATATAATGTTCTTTCTTTACTTTTAGAAGACTGGACCAATATGATTGCGAAAGCCTTTTTTATGTAAAAACCGTAGTTTTACTTAAAATAATATTATCATTTATATTAGGACAGAAAATTAGCCACAGGACAAAAAAAGCATGGTGCCTCTTAACATAATTACTCTATAATGAAACATATATTAGGGAATTTATATAATTAAGATTTATAGCGAAAAACTCTCGTTAGATGAGATATAATGATTTTAAATAGGACGAAAATAGTTTATACAAATTAGGTGAAATTTACTGTGAGATGAAGGAAATTTGCACACAGTCATATTTTAAATATACGAGTCAGCTATAGGACGACTAACTAATAATTTGTATTCTAACCATTGCTAACCATGTCAATCGTGACGAAACCCGAGAAATATTTGATATGGACATTAAAACAATAAGTAATTATTCCAATGCATCCACTGTACTGGAGACGAAGTCTACAGTTTCAAAAACAAGCTGAACAAAATCATTCGTTTGTTACCTATTCTCGTCAAATGCAAATGAGTGGCGAATTATTCAGATTTTCTGCAGATTATATATTTGATATTGAAATATAATTACCAATTCAGCCTAATATTTGTAGATTAGATTCTAGATGATATCGGTTAATGCTCTTTTGAGAGCAATGAATAAATGGAGTTCACGCAGTGAAACAAATCACGATTATGTTTATATATGTAGAATTCTGTCATGCAATAGATGATCCCGATAAGGAATTCATAGCTGTTAAATGTAATTCATATAGATATTTGTAACCTAGAATTGTCGTTGACAAAAGGTAGACAGAGAATGTAATTGCGGGATGTATCCTACGATCCATTAACTATATGGCGAAGATAATACTACGTTACGGTTTTCTTATTCCAAATAGTCTGTTTTGAAGAGAGATAAGCAGCAAGACCTCGACATTTGATATTTGTGTAATCGGTGCGAAAGCTAATATATCATACACCAATAGTTCATAATTTTAGATAAAACACAAATACAAAATTTTATTAAATAAAACACGCAATTTATCCATAGTTGTCGAAATATTTTGTTTGCTGCGCGAAAGCAAATGGCTCGTCCATAAAAGATTAATTAACTAAAGTCGTATGCAAAATATAATTTTTACAAAAACGCGACGCAATACGCAGTCCTAGAGGCTTGTGTATTTTAACTTGGGGCGGAGACAATTGGTAAAACATCAGAAATTAACATTGCGATGAATCTAGAATAATTTAAACTGTCTTCATAACATATTTATTAGTGAATTTAGAGTATATGCTACTAGTTAAATGCTAACTTTGAATTAATATCAACTGGAAAGGCTCCTGAAGACCCTCAAGCTGAGGCGCAAACAATAAATTAGACCCTGCCACTTCATGCAACATATTGTGATTCAATGCCGAATTGAAGATATTGTAGTATCGCAGTAATAGTCTCTAAATACTTGGCTTATTGATTAATTTCTGAATGCAATTTATCAGCATTGGCCGCATCGTTTTACAAGCCATCGTATTTTAATAATTTCTTATAAGTATAATATGTAAAGAGAGGTTGCTTTTAACAATGATCAATTTGCCTTTTATTTAAATCAAGTTTGCGAGCTTGAAGTAAATACCAATCCAATTGTATTTAACCAGTCGTCGAATAATATAATGAAAAGACCGCCAGCCGCAACGCAGAGTACGACGGTAAACTGAATATCAAGGATCAAACCGCATTGAATATATATGGAAATCAAATTTAGATATGCGCTCTCACCTCTAGCAGTCTTGCATACATTGAACTTGACTGGAAATGTCGGCTGCACAATTTCTATGCAGTCACGAACATTAACTGTTTGCAGCTTTCGCCACATATACATATATAGGCAATACAATTTAACAATAATTGATTGCGCGGGTGGTGGTAACAATTCTTTAAATCAAGTTTGCGAGCTTGAGGTAAACACCAATCACATTGTATTTAACCAGTCGTCGAGCAACATAACAAAACTACCGCCAGCCGCAATGCACTGACGCGTTTCGACCTTCCATGATCATCATCAGAGTACGACGGCAAACTGACTATCGAGGATCAAAACCGCATTGAATATATATGGAAATCAAAGTTAGATATGCAGCTCTCACCTCTGGCAGTCTTGCATACATTGAACTTGACTGGAAATGTCGGCTGCACAATTTCTATGCAGTCACGAACATTAACTGTTTGCAGCTTTCACCACATATACATATATAGACAATACAATTTAACAATAATTGATTGCGCGGGTGGTGGTAACAATTATTTAAATCAAGTTTGCGAGCTTGAAGTAAACACCAATCCCATTGTATTTAACCGGTCGTCGAACAACATTACAAAACTACCGCCAGCTGCAACGCACTGACGCGTTTCGACCTTCCATGATCATCATCAGAGTACGACGGCAAACTGACTATCGAGGTTTAAACCTTATTGAATATATATTGAAATTAAATTTAGATATGCGGCTCTCACCTCTAGCAGTCTCGCATACATTGAACTTGACTGGAAATGTCGGCTGCACAATTTCTATACAGTCACGAACATTAACTGTTTGCAGCTTTCGCCACATAAACACATATAAGCAATACAATAAAACAATAATTGATTGCGCGGGAGGTGGTAACAATTCTTAAAATCAAGTTTGCGAGCTTGAAGTAAACACCAATCCCATTGTATTTAACCAGTCGTCGAACAACATAACAAACCTACCGCCAGCCGCAACGCACTGACGCGTTTCGACCTTACTTCAAGCAGGCAAACTTGATTTAAAGAATTGTTACCACCACCCGCGCAAACAATTATTGTTAAATTCTATTTCCTATATATGTATATGTGGCGAAAGCTGCAAACAGTTAATATTCGTGACTGCATAGAAATTGTGCAGCCGACATTTCCAGTCAAGTTCAATGTATGCAAGACTGCTAGAGGTGAGAGACGCATATCTAAATTTGATTTCCATATATATTAAATGCGGTTTGATCCTCGATAATCAGTTTGCCGTCGTACTCTGATGATGATCATGGAAGGTCGAAACGCGTCAGTGCGTTGCGGCTGGCGGTAGTTTTGTTGTATTGTTCGACGACAGGTTAAATACAATGGGATTGGTGTTTACTTCAAGCTCGCAAACTTGATTTAAAGAATGTGTTACCACCACCCGCGCAATCAATTATTGTTAAATTGTATTGCCTATATATGTATATGTGGCGAAAGCTGCAAACAGTTAATGTTCGTGACTGCATAGAACTTGTGCAGCCGACATTTCCAGTCAAGTTCAATATATGCGAGACTGCTAGATGTGAGAGCCGCATATATAAATTTGATTTCCATATATATTCAATGCGGTTTGATTCTCAATAGTCAGTTTGCCGTCGTACTCTGATGATGGTCATGGAAGGTCGAAACGCGTCAGTGCGATGCGTCTGGCGGTTATTTTTTTATGTTATTCGACGACTGGTTAAATACAATGGGATTGGTGTTTTCTTCAAGCTCGCAAACTTGATTTAAATGATTGTTGCCACCACCCGCGCAATCAATTATTGCTAAATCAATTTGTCTATATTTTGTGTCTTGTTTTCAATTCAAGGAAGTTATATTTTTATATTTCCGATTGCATATTTATTATTTTATTTGTTAGTAATATAGTTCAAAATAAGAGAAGGTTTCAGTATAAAGAACATGCCAACTAAAGGCATAGACTCTTTGATTAAAGAATATTATTGGCAAATTCTTTTGCCTTAATCATGTTGAACAAACAAAATTTATTTCATTTCGATTCAAATTTTGCTAATGCTTTTCTCGGTTTTGTCAGATTGTTAGAGTGGCGGTCATTCTACCTAAATAAATAAATTTATTTCATTGTTTATTGAAATTATCCCTATGTGTAAACATCGGTTAAAATGATTAGTCGGTAGTACATGTCATTATTATGAATACACTCAATATGCAAATTTGCATGATCGTGTCTACGAGCGTTCCGTCCTATTCATTACAGTCACATTTAATCCAACTTGATGGGTTGCACAGCAGCTATTACCTTCAAGGCGACCACTGGTGAATATTTGTTACATTACGGAACCGGTTTCTGACATATATTGCAATCACGGATATATTGCACGACAAAAATTTGAAATACTTTTGTCTAGGCTCTGCTAGATTGATTCAATGGAATGGCATATAGACGATTCGCACAGGTACGTATATTATTCTCTGCTTTTCTATCGAAATCAATTCAAACAAATTTGATGATAAATTATGCGCTGAAATACGCGATAACAACGTCAAAGGTGTTCATTACACTGTCCTCAATGTAGAGTTCGTTTAATCGACACAATTAATAAAAATTCAAATTCTTAACAATTATCTTCTTAATCAAGAGAAATTTTCACAAAAATTCTTCGAGTACACGCGCCGCATATTCAACGATACTGCAAAAGATAGAACGTAATGAGTCAAAAACAATCATGGCAAATACTTCATTCTGCTGATACTGTGGGCAAAACTACCCTTTCTTACATATTTCTAGTAGTTGAGAATTGTCAAATATGGCAAGCGTGTCACTTTCATCAGTGCATGTCATGCTATGTGTTTATTTGATAGAGACTCTCACTAATGGGTATGCATATTTCGCCCATGAAACACGTACAAATTTATTTAAATTAGGAAACCCTTTGCGATTACATTTTTCGCATAATCTCCTTGACCTCAAAATGTAATATGGGAGAAGTTTAAATGGAAAATGACGAAAGACGGTTTCCATCGAACAGTTAAGAAGAAATCAAATATAGATGTGAATTTTATAGCAGTAACTTACACATAATCTATTTTGTTGAATAAAGATTGAAGATTTAATATCAAGAACAATATATTTAAACAATTGATACGCATTGCATTAACAACGCCAAACGCTCGAAAATCGAACAAAACTGAAGAATAACTCGAAACAAAATGTAGTACTCGATGGAAAACCATTTTTGCACGTGACATCTAACAATACACAGCGCCGAAAATCTGTCGATATATCAATCAAATTATGACAAAATCTCAGACATAGGTTTGCTGTATAACGAAAAAGACATCCAGACGCAAGTTGCCACAAACTTTCACGTACATATGTCCAATTTCGAATCGGACCATATCATAATAGAAGTGTAATCGAGTAGGATTATCTTTTAATCATAAAATAAAATGATAAATCAGAATATACATAACAAAAATTGGTATAATGATTCCTAGAAAACTCTGAATGAATGGCGAATATCCATTGTGTTATTAATGTATATTCTTCATAGTATGAAACACACTGCGCAATTTTCGAATGAATGAGCCATATATATATATATATATATATATATATATATATATATATATATATATATATTTACGCTCTGTCACAACAATCGGATCTATTAATGCTCCTCCCAACAGTAAAGCGCTCTTTTATCACATTTTATCACAGATTCAATCGTGTACAATTGGTCCAAACTTCACTAAAACTTATTATTTAAACTCAATTAAATTATTCTTAAAATTAAACATATTTGATAAAATATCGCAATAAAGGTTGAGGCCAATAATTTGTCATTTTGTATTTAATTTTTTAATAATTTTTAAAATATATATTCCATACACATTACTATAAAAATGGAAGATATGTATCCCAACCTTCCGGGAAATAAAATGCAGAATATAACGTTTAGCAAATATTTATACGTTAATTATATAAATTTGCGATGTTTAATCGTACCACGTGCTTAAAACACAAGAAAATTTAGAACAATTGCTGATTTGACTACGCTTGACCTCCAATTTGAGTAGACGAATTTCAAATAATCTAAAACAACTGCCTTGACAAAGTTGACTCTTTTTCAATTTAATGCTGCTAATATGAATTCAGAAAGCTTAGTTCCATTTTTTAATTACGTCAATTTTGCTGTATTTTCTCGGTTGAATGACAATTATTGGACTAAACTGCAGTAATGATTGAAGAAAATAGCGTAAACCTGCTGATTATATGTCAGGTAGCAAAATCGTTTAAGCAAATATTTCTATAAAAGATGGCTAACTATGAAGGATGAGTAATATTGTCAATCTACAGGTTCTAAAAACATAATGCAATTACAACGTGCTACATCTCTTGTTTTGGCTACGTGTGCTACAATCGCTGCTATTCTGAATTCAGCTGAATCCTGGTCATCCGAAATCAGGTATTCCGGAAACGACAGTACGCAGTACAATATCACTTATACATCCAGTAGGGTGTGATAATAAGTATCGTTTAATTAAAATTCTCAGCGTACTTCAACTGTGTAGCATGCGGCACATACGAGTTTTGCAGTCTTGTCTTTAATATTTCGTAAATAAAGTTTAAATTGGAAGAAATATTGTTTTTGCTAGACTAGCAACACTAGTTTATTTTAAAGTAGAGTTTATAGATATATTTCTTTCAATTAATAGCAATCTTGGAAAACGAATTCTTAATCCATACCAAACTTTGTGTAGTTTTGATATTCAAATTCATTTAGACAGGCAGTGAAGAATAATATGACTTCGAATTTATCGCAATGCTCATTTGGTTTTGGAAATTAATTATTTGTAATTTGCAAAATTGTATATTTATATTTGTTTTCACACTTGGAAATAGTTTTAAATAAAATCAAAACATATCAGTGATTTGGTTATATATTTAAATCGCCTGTTTAATTTGAATATAAATTATTATATTATGCTTACATAGTATCCTAATAATAATTATTTTGTAATATAAAGCCGTAATCACTTATGCATACTTGAAGCATATTTTGACCTCAGGCAAGCTGGACACCGTTTCCGTTCTAAATGCTATTTGTCAATAGATTTTTAACCAATTTTAATTAATGGTGTATGTTGTGTTTAAAAATATACTTTTGCGAGTAATAAAATAAACGTTATGGTGAATAAATGGATACAAAACACGTACTGTTAGCATATCACTTCATTATTTTTACAATTCCGTTTTTCAGTTTGTCTTTTTCCTTACTTTTTTGTCTCTATGATACCAGCACTTTGGTGTCGATTGCAGTGTTAAATGTTTGTGTTGTTTTGAAATATTTGTGGCTATTTACATTGGATGCGACACTGTATATGCAGATATTTATTCATTTACAGTCGGTTGGTAATACGATGGAATTTTTGTTGAGCCCGACCTGAAATAGCCAACTTTTGCTGCAGTCTTTTATTTGCCTTGCCTAGCTGTCAGTGTTACTTTCAGAGGAAGAGAAGAAATAAAAAATATACACGATTTTGAACAAATGAGGTGCATTGTCCTATATGGGTAGTTTATCCAACTAGTAGTGTTTTGCACCTATTCTTTTCAAACCAAAGGTATACGCTATGCCGTTTAGGAGTGGTGTTTATGCTATAATCAGTATAATTATGCACGGTTTATGATTAACATCTGAGACTTTTATAAATAACATTTCAGAAAACCGATTTATGGAATTTTACATAATTTATTCATGTAAGCATTTGCGAAGAATATTTCTCAAGGTAATAAAGGCACCTTTAATAAAAGATTGCTTGAACTGTAACTCTGCTTGCGAAAAAAATATATGTCAACAAAGCATCAGCAGCAGATTGTATTCGGGAAGGATTCATCAATTGTTTGAAAAACGTGTTCGTAATTGGTTAGCGCGGATCCCCAATAAAATATTTTTGCTACTGTGTAAGTAACTGCTGTGAAATTCACTTACAGAATTTAATTTTTCTTGCCTATTTGAGGGAAATCACCCTCATCAACGTGACACTTATATTTCTCCCACAACTTTCTATGTGATCTACGAAAGGTTGTGGTCACAGTAATTTCAAAGAATGCCCAAATTTGACATGCTGAATGCACGATTATTGAATACATCCTAGCGTCAGTTGTTTTACAATAAATTCTGAGCTGGACATGCGCTTCTGAAAGTGTGAGGTTTACCAAATTTCGAAATTCTCAACATTTGAAAATTAGTTAGGCGTGGAAGATTTGCCAACAGCATGAATGATTCTCATAGTGTACTATTTGCAGTTTCCGTAATTCACAATATTTTTCGACGACTTAGTTTTCGCGTTTCCTGGATTGCTAGGAACTACAATGGGATATTAATAAAATACCAAAGTACTTCTGAATAAACGCGCATATTGCTAAAAGCGTCAAACATAAATATATGAACTATCTTCAAATCAACATATATATATATATATATATATATACATTAATTTGAAATGCAAGCTTCAATAATATTCATTGTACCCTCCCTATTTGCAAAAACAAATTAAATTTTATCACATGCAAGAAAACATTTCTCTCTCATTGTCTCATCAATTATCTACTAATAACCATATCTTTATATATAAATTGGAAAGCAAAACACAGTAGAAATATGTAGATATAGAGAGTGCGTAAATACCAAAACCAATCAATTTCATGCGTCTTATCCAGTTCAAGCTTTGTGCCTGAACATGACGCTTCTGCATGCATAAATCCGGCTGCATTTTGTTTATCCATAAGGCTTCATTTGAGGCTGGCTGCATTTTGTTATTGAATGTAGTATTTATTTTGAATGATACGTCTTGTGAAAGTAGTGCGGTGTTTCGACGACATGATGTGCAATTGCGGATGTGTATTCAGTATTTGATTTCAAACAGGTTTTTAAGTTTCTATGTTCTCTCATTCCAGAAATTAACCGTCTGGTCGATCGGCCTACGTAATTTGATCGACAACTTGCGCATATATATTGGTAAATAATATTTGATTTTTGACAATAACGGCTCTTTCTCTTAAATTGCTGATAAGTCTCGTGTGTTACCCTAAATAACACTCGTAATTTAGCTGCACTAAATATGCGGGTTAATGGTGCTTCAACTTTCTTTTGTGCCACCTGGAAAACTGCAGCCCTCATAAATGGGATGTTCAAGTGGACTGCTTTATTTTCTGGCCCGTGATACGTCTGTTTCTGGTTATTTAAATTAATTGTCTGGTTTGACCATTAGAAATTATATCGTTAATTGCTTTTTTATATACGTTTTCTTTTGGATCTTGTCTAAACAAACGATCAATTCTTAAAAAGCAGACACCAACTATTGATAATTTATATTAAAACAGCACATAAATGCTACAATGCAAATGCTGTAAACACCATGTTAGGTTACGGTAAATTTAATTTAATTAACATTAGTTACTTCAATTCATAGTAATTCTAGGAAAAGCAGACGATTATCTTTCTTGTGCACCGACGTGAAGCCGATATACTTATGTGCTGTGATGAAAATTTGAAGATGTGTTCTTGACTGCGATCTGTTATTAAAGACAAGAAATATATCATCCACGCACCTTATATATTGAGCATATTTACTTACGTCATTCTTTAATGAGGTCTTCTCTAGATGCCCTAGAAAAATCTCAGCCAAAACTAGAGATAAGATCCTCCCCATTGACACACCACCAGTCTGTTTATAGATGCTTTCATTTAAACGAAACCGTATGTCTCTCGTGCATAATAAGATAAGCTCGCGTAAAGTGTGAACTGTCCCCAGCGATGGTAATGTGTCGTGTTCCAACGCGTTGACTATAATGTGAATGGTTTCATTATTTGGAACACTTTTTATCAAATACGTAACATCAAAAGATAACAATCTTAATTTTAACATTTATATCTTTAATTTTATTTACAAACTCAAACCAATAGGAAACCAAATTATTACCTAGTAGTTTACGTAAGAGTTCAAGTAAACGAAATAGTCACTTAGCTAGAGGTGAAACGGAGAATTTACAATTTATGAAATTGGCCTCATAGGACAATATTTTTTGTGTTTTTGATAATCCATATATTGTTCGCGTAGATGGTCCAACTGGCTTGAGCTTCAATACAGTATCCTAGTCAAATAAACCGGCATCTGTAAAAAACTTAATTTCATTTATTACTTTGTGCTCCACTTTGTCCATTTCATCTGATTTGTCATCTAGACGCGTGAGTTTTGTATTGTCCTTTAACAAATTTTATTTCTTAGTTAGGTAGTCAGATTTGTCCATTATAACTACTATTATAAATTGAAAAATAAGTTATAAAAAGAAAGTCCAAACTGAGCATAAACCAACGAAATCAAACAATGGAGGGGTTTTTGCCAAAATTGAGCAATTGATGGAAGACGAAGCAGTGCTACAGTCAAGAATCGGGTGTGTATCTTGTGTATTCGATGAATTAATTATTTTTACAAGAATGAAATTTCTGATGTTTTGCCGACAGTTATGACGAAAGATAAAGCAAGAATTTTGAATAAATTGGAAAGAGTAATAAAACCTGAAGTTTTGTGTGATTTAATACCGACTGATTTTGATAAGCGTGTGCTTAACTTATCAAAAGTGCCAACCGATCAGCTAACAATGTAGGCACTATCGATGGGCCGAAATTAGGTAACACATCCTTCTAATAAATGCGATGTTGATTTTGAGGCAGCATTTGAATTGCTATTTGAACAAAAAGCTGATATTGAACCACCAGTATTGATTATAAAAATTGGTTTCAGGCTACATTAGTTGATCAGGCTTCATTTTTGAAATCGCCTAAATGCGCAGAACAGCATGGATTGACAAATCAACATCTAAATGCGCTTAGAGGTATTAGCAGAAATGCAGGCATCAAAATACTACGCGCTGATAAAGACAAGAGCGTAGTTATGATGGAAAAATCTGACTACACACAAAAGACGGAAAACATTTAAATGGAAATTACAAAATTCACACGTCTAGTCGAAAAATCAAATGAAATAGACAAGGTGGAGCCCAAAGTAATAAATGAATTTAAGATTTTGACAGAGGCCGGTTTAATTGATGAGGCAACTTAACAGAAGCTCAAGCCAGTTGGATCATCTACACGAACAATGTAAGAATTACCAAAACCACACAAAAAGTGTTATCCTATAAGGCCAATTTTATTACGCACTAGCTAAATGGCCAGTTCGTTTACTTGAACCATTACGTAAACTACTAGGTAATTATTCGGTTGCCGATTCGTTTGTGTTTGTAAACAAACTTAATGATATTAATGTTTAATCAAGATTACTGTGTCTATTGATGTTAGGTCTTTGTTTACAAATGTTCCAATTAATGAAAGCGATGGCATTGTAGGCAACGGGGTAGAACACGAAATATTAACATGGCCGGTACCAAGAAACACTATTCACAAGCCTCTCTTACAATGCACGAAAGACTAACGGTTTCGTTTTAAAAGAGGCATATAAAAACAGACTGATGGTGTGGCAATGGAGAGACCCTTTCCTCTAGTGTTGGCTGATATTTTTCTAGGTTATCTACAGAACACGCCATTAAAGAATGATATAAGTAAATGTGCTGAATATATAAGATGCGCGGAGGATAAATTCCTTGTATATAAGAACTGGTCGCAATCAAGAACACAGCTTAAAAGTTTCAACACAACACTAGAATATCAGCTTCACGTCAGAGCACGTGAAAGATAATCGTCTGCCGTTACTGATGTACTATTAAAGGAAAGAAACTAATGGAATATTAAACGGAACAATTTACCATTAGCTAACATGGTATTGCATAGTATTTGCATTACAGCAGTTTTGTGCCCTTTCAGTATAAATCAACATCGTTCGTGGCTGATTTTCCAGAATTGACTGGTTGTCTAGTCAAGATTCAATAGAAAACGAATATAATAGAGCAAATAACGATTAAACGTCTAATGGCAATCCCAGTCAAATAATTAAAACAATTTTTAAAAGGAGAATTAAACAAAAACAGACGGATCATGGAACAGAATACAAAAGAGTTCACTTGAACACACCATTTAAGAAGAATGCAGTTTCATGAATGGCATAATAGAAAGTTGAATCAGCATTAACATGCTCATATTATGCGGCTGAATTACGACTGTTGTCAATGGTAACACATTTCCCTCTATAAGCAATCAACGAGAAACAGTCGTTAATGTCGATATCAAATATTATTTGCCAATATATATGTGCAAGTTGTAGAATAACTTACGTAGGCTGTTTGACCAGAAAGTTAATTTCTTAACTTTAATTCCTGTTTTAAATAAAATGGCGAATAAGCGTATGCAATTGCGCAACACATCGTCGAAAAATCACGTATATTCTCAGACTATCATTCAAAATAATTACTAAATGCAATAACAAAAGGGAGCTTAGCACATGCGAATTCTTATGTATAAACAAATTGCAGCCGGATTTATGCAAGCAGAAGAAGCATGTTCAGACATTGAGCTTGAACTTGATGTGACACCTGCAATTGCTTAGTTTCCGTTTGTTTCACAAACTCTGTGTGTTTACATATTTATATCTTGTTTTGCTTACCAATTTATATAGAGTTTTTAGAATAGAATAAAATAGAATATCTTTATTTGGATTCAAACCACACATATTCCATCAAATAATAAAATTGGAAATTGTACAATATATAAAAAAGAAATCATCACATCACAATAAATGTGCAATTAATATCATATAGATAGGTATATCTCACTAGTTGTAGAATACGATATATCAATATCAGAAAGTTCGACTGAAAAGAATAATATATACATTATCAAATTAGGAAAAATTAATGTATAATTCGAGTGTAACATTATGCAAAAATTGAGAACCATGACTAGCAATTGATTGTATGTAATGTTAACTAATTAGAAGAAATAGTGCATAACATTTCAATTATAACAATACAAAACTTGGAAATAAAAATCTCTAGAAAATCTGATTTCGATAACAATTATCCTTGTCTTTTATTCAACCATGAGAAAGTACTATCATAATCAAAAGAATAACAAATATCAGCAGAATTGCAGACTTTTTCAAGTTCAGTAGATAAAGTTTTAAAAGACATCTTAGATGGAGGCATTTCTCTAAGCCCCTTCGGCAATTGGTTGTAAATTTTGTAGATTTTCGAGAAAGAGAATAACTTGCTCGCTACATTCCCCACCAAAGGAGGAGATATTGCCAAATGTCCAGATCTAGTTCCAACTTCATGACTCTTTCTTATCGGAGTCATATAGGCACCAGTCCACTGGTTCAAATGGAAAACTTTTATACAATAACACATCCTCCGAAACCACAGTGATTGCAATGACACAAACTGTAATCTAGAGGCGTATATAGTGCAAGAAATAGGACTAATATGTTTCACAACCTTTCTTTGTACAGCTTCTATATTATTAGACAAACCCTTTTTTAATGGATTCCAAGTAGCGACAGCATATTCTAGTACCGGTCTAATCCATATTATATACATTTGAAGTTTTATATCATTTGATAAGATATTTCGATTTATTAGTGCCCATCTTTTCTTGGCACTGCCTACTATACTTTCAATATGTCTCTCAGCAGAAGCTGTACATTGAATAGTTATGCCTAAATCCTTAATTTCTTGCATAAGTTTAATCTCAAACACATCATTAATAACAGCATCATGAAAATAAACATAATTAAAGTTTGTTCTGTTCCCTATTTTTAAAGCTTTCGTCTTTTTATTGTTTATTCTCAGCCCTAGTGTGATCAAATATTTACTCAAATCATACAAATCTAATGTCACATTGTTTTTGGAGAATTCGACATTCTTCGGATCAATTGGGAAGATTATTTTTAAATCATCAGCGAATTTGCAAACTCGACCGTTAAGGATCTTAGTTTCCAAATTTGCAAATACAATTTTAAATAAAATTGGCCCCAAGCTTGATCCCTGTGGAACTCCACTCGTTACTCGTTTCGATTTTGATATCAAATCGTTTACTTGAATACTCATTCGTCGATTATATAGATAGTATTTAAGTAATCTAGAAATATTCGGATCAATATTCAACAAACTAATCGCATTCAAAATAGCATCAAAAGATATAGAGTCAAAAGCTTTTGAGATATCTATAAATACAATTAATGCATCTAACTTATTCTCGTCTAATGTGATTACATGTTTCCACATGGAAAGCATATTGGTAGTTGTCGATCTACCTTTCGTAAAGCCATGTTGACATAAGTCAAAATCAGCCGGTAACATACGTTCTAAATGATCTAGTATCAATCGTTCATTAGTAGATACTTGAGGAGATAATGAGAAAGAAATATTTATTGTATCCGATAAAGTAAGGTACAGTGAATATATATATATATATATATATATATATATATATATATATATATATATATATATATACTTTACATTTGCATATGTAAATCATATGAACAGGATATCCTTCTTCAGTTTACATGTATATATATTTCCTTTTGTGTTCTCAATGTTAATGATATTACATGTGTTATTGTATTCGAATTTCTCTCTAAATATATGTCTGAATATGCCATACCGAAATTTTAATTTTTTTCAAAATTATATGAGGATATACGATTAGTTAATTTAATTGTGAAATGAACTTTGAATTTGTATTTTCAACAAATATCATTTATCGAACTGTTGAACATACATGCCGTTCTTTTAACTGTAAATGAAAAACACGAATTGTTTATTGTTTCGCTTTATTTGAATAAACATTTCAAGCACTATGTAAATGAACGGCAATATCATTTATGTAAATCAGAATCTATTCCAAATTAGTCAACTTCTACCTCTGTATTACCAGGACCATCGCCTTCAACATCTATCGATATGTAACCGACGTACGAAGAGTTTACGCTGGTTTGGTATTTGTAAGTAGCATTGGCTGAATAAACGCCGAAATTGTTTAGCAGTAGAGATGTTGCGAGAAGTGAAATTATGTACAACCAGTTCATGATTTTGCTCTTTATTTTGATTAGCGTGTCATAGTTGTATGCAGCATTCTTTTCTTTTTATATATGTTTATCCAACGAAATACGCATATTTTACTTTCATTGACGTAATTTATTAGCAATTCCTAATATTATCAGCAAATTATTTTACGTATAAAATTTAAATTAAAAACTCCATTACAGATATTGATCGGCATTTGCATGAAACAATATCGAAGGACAAATCTTTCATATGGGTGACCAAATTTGGTTTTAGAGGATATTTTTAAATATGAAATAAAAGTTCGCTTTAGGTTACAAATGAAACTAAATGCTACTTAATTCAAAATCTGACATAACAATGTGCGCAACAAAAATCAAATATTTATCCAACTACTGATGAATGAAGATGGAGGGCCATTAATATTTTATGCGCTGTTCAAGTAAGACAGAAATTGTTAAAATAACTGGCGCTAATCGGTTCAACTGAGATGTTATCATTTAGTCAATGGTACATAAGTAATAATTGCGATTCTATAGCAGCCTTCTTCTTTGTTTCTTTTTTCAATTACCGATGAATGTATAATTCTGAATGCAAAACTGCAAAGAATACTTCCCAAAGTATGCGTAAATTTATTATTTCCAGTTGCATAAAAACACAAAACATATTTCAGCATTGTAATTTTATGTTGTCGACGAATTTTGCGGATAGTGAAAAATAGCTTTTACTTAACTCCTGTATTAAGAAATTGTGTGAAATTTACAGAAAAAAAGTTTTATTGATGAGGCCATTGCACAGACGCTCACACCAGTTGGATCATCTACACCAATGATGTACAAATTACCAAAAAACACAAAAGAGGTTGTCCTATGAGGCCAATTTTATCAATGGTAAATTCTCCGTTTCATGCACTAGCTAAATCGCTAGTTCGTTTACTTGAACCATTACGTAAACTACTAGGTAATCATTCGGTTGCCGATTCGTTTGAGTTTATGAACAAAATTCAAGACATAAATGTTAAAAACAAGATTATGGTATCTTTTGATGTTACGTCTCTGTTTACAAATGTTCCAATTGATGAAACCATTGACATTATAGTCAAAGCGGTAGAACACGATATATTACCATCGCCGGTGCCAGGTCACACTCTACGCAAGCTTATCTTATTATGCACGAAAGACGTACGATTTCGTTTTAATGGAAACATCTACAAACAGACTGATGGTGTCGCAATGGGAAGCCCCTTATCTCCAGTGTTGGCTGAGATTTTTCTAGGGCACCTAGAAAATACATCATTAAAGAGTGACATAAGTAAATGTACTCAATATATACGGTACGTGGATGATATATTTCTTGTACTTAAGAACAGGTCGCAATCACGAACATTGCTTCAAAGTTTCAGCAAAGCACATAAGAATATCGGCTTTCACGTCAGACCACGAGAAAGATGACTGTCTGCCTTTCCTAGATGTACTATTAAAGAAAGAAACTAATGGTAAATTAAACAGAACAATTTTCCATAAACCAACATGGTCTGCACAGTATTTGCATTACAGCAGTTTTGTGCCATTTCAATATAAATTATCAACAGTTCGTGGTTGCTTTTCAAGAATTGACAGGTTGGTTAGTCAAGATTCTAGAGAAAATGAATATAATAAAGCAATTAACGATTTAATGTCTAATGGCTATACCAGACAATTAATTGAATCAATTATTAAAAGGGGAATTAAACAGAAACAGACGTATTATGGGCCCGAAAAGAAAACTGTCTACCTAAACATCCCATTTAAGGGGGATGTAGTTTCCCGAATGGCACAAAAAAAGTTGAAGTAGCTTTAACGCGCACATTTAATGCAGCCAAAATACGAGTGTTATAAAACGGTTTTAAAATGATTCTCAGTACTCTTTGAATGAATAACGATAATCAATTAAGTTATTATTTTATTTTCTTCATAAGAAGAATCATAATGTACAATATTTGTATGGAATTGACATTCTATATGTATATATGTGCACTTATATCTACCCTCTGTTTGACATCCTGACGCGATTTTATTATCTATGATCACCACCAGGAGAAAGCATCAAAGTGACGAACGAATATCAAACCAAAATGCATATAACGGGGAATTAAACCCTCTCGCACCTCTCAGGTCATTTAGATTTCCCCTGAAGGAAGATAGGCCTTTGCTGATTGTATCACACATTTATCGTGAATAATCAGAACTAATTTCATTATATCATAGTATATAACTTAAATCACGTTATTCTCAATCGTATAGGTGTTTGCAATTATATCGCATTAGTTGTTGAAGGCAAACGTTGCCAAAAATTATTTCGATTTAATATTTCTTATTCAATTTTTTATTGATTATTAAAGATGAAGAGAAAATAAAATGAAAATTGTAATACTAACCTATTTACTACCCTTTATCTTCTATTTTAATCAGTATTTTTCATTTAACACGAAATAATTTAAATGAGACCTTTGACTATTAATAATGGTGTAGGTTGCAATAATAAATTTCGTTTATTTGAAATAATCAACAAACTCTAACTATGTAGCATGTGGCACTTTCGACGTTTGAAATCATGTTTTTATAAGTTTGTAAAAACATTTTTAATTCTTAGATATTTTTTTGTATTTTTCCTATATTGGCACTCTTGTAAACCAAATTCTGAATCCATGCAACATGCCATCGACATTTTTAATCTCAAAAACCATATTTACACTGTTATTTATCTGAACATTGCTAAGATGGATTTGTAAACATTTTGCAGATAGTGACCAGCAGTATTACTTTATATATATAAAATTGCTATTTTTCGAAATCGATTTTTATAAACTGCGAAAATGTTAATTTAAATTTTTTACCAACTTAATAACAAATTTTAAGTAATTTTAAAAGTTATTACTGATTTAAGGCATAGTCTTAAATCGGATTATCCAATTAAAGCTAACTTATTAATTATACTTAATCAACTTCTGTATGATACATGATTTGTGATATCAATTCTCGATCACGTGAAACATGTCGAGTATACATTTGAACTTAAGAGATATTGTTAGTATAAATCTTCAATGTTATTACAAATCCAAAGTATATTTCGTAGCTGTTACACGCGTGAATAGTTTTCCCTTCAGTCTCATTTTTTTCTTCGCGTTGTTTCGCCTTATTTCTGGCCACTTGGTAACAGAATAGGGAGTGCGATCAACTTTTAAATGCAAGTTTTGGTTTGAAATATTTTTTTCCTGTTTACATTGGACTTAATAATGTATCCGCACCCGATTTTTCAGATGTGTGCTAATCCATTAGAATACTTATTGAGGCTGATCAAACACGATTACACATTGCTGCGGCCTTTTTTTAGCCATGCCTTGCTGTCAGTCGGTCTATTTCAGTGGAAGACTAGAATTGAAAATTATAGATTTTATTGCTCTAATGAGTTTCGTGCACTCTAACAGTTTTTAATCAAAATGATTAGTTCTCTCAAGTAATATTCAGGCAAGTGCTAATGCAATTCAATTTTAAAATCCTATTTCTGCTAGAATCAGTTTAACTATGAAAATTTAACGAGAAGCATCTCGTGCTTCTATAAATATCATTTCTATTACCCGATTATTGATATTTTTCATAAATTATTCGAATAAGCATTAGAGCACAGGCGATAATTTTTAGGATTTAAATGCACATATATTTAATTATGACTTGTACTGCAATTCAGATCGCAAAAAAATTCTATATCGAGCAAGGCATCAGCAGTATATTGCATTATGGATGGCATTTTCAATTGCTTAAACAACAGGTTGGTGTAAGTTTCTGCTCTGAAACCCACTTAAAGTTTTGAATTTTTCTTGCCTTTTCAATAAAAGTCATTCTCATCCTTGTGGGATTTTAAATTCTATACTATCTCTGATTTTGATACTGAAAACTAAGCGAACCATGTATTTTCAACAAGTACCCGAATTTGATTTAAATTTGACATGTTGCTTGTGTGATTAATGCATACATCTTAACACAGTTCTCTCCAGTAAATTCCGAGCTTGAGATGCAATAAGGAATCTGGCTGGTTTAGTAAATTTAACAATTCTCAACTACTGGAAATTAGTTTGACATGAAGATTTCACAACAGCATGTGAAGAAATTATCATTTACCTTGATCGATTTTCACGGTGTACTTTCTACCTTATGTAGTTTCGATGAATATGCAATGTTTTTGGATGATATGCTTGTCTCGTTTTTGGGGTTCGGAGTAATTTTTACGTAAATATTTTTAATTTAATTTATTAATATTTTTTTAAATGGACACCAAAAATTCTTTTAAAAGTTATAGTTCGAAATGTATTTGAATTTTGAAATCGACTTTTAATATTTGTGCCATTTTCATCCGCCAAATATCATAGTCAATTTTGACATTGCGAATGCATAACAAAAAATTCTAATGTTTAATTTTATTTTGTATTATCATGTCAAAAACTGTAAACTAACGGAAATATCAGCTCTGTAACTCAGAACATTTTATTAATTAGGAAAGTGTAACCATTACAAAAATCTCTGCCTTATCACCTAATTATTGCCGTTTGTGTCAGCAGTATCATCGACTCCAAAATTTACCGTAACGTATCCGACTTACGAAGAGTTTATGCTGATTTGTTACATATAGGTAGCATTGACCAACTTATCGACAAAACTGTTTAGCAGTAGAGTGGTTTCGACAAGTTGATATCATTTAGCTAATGCTGCTTAAATAATTATTGCTCTTAATAGCTGCCTCTTTCCTTCTTCTTCGTTCAATTATCGAGGCATATATCATGTTGCAAATTTACACAAAATATGTTTCAGCATTGTAACTACACGTCGAAAATAATTGTACTTGTATTCCATATATGACGTCATAGATATAGCATTAACCATTCATTCAACAATGCTAATACGATTTTATCAGAACATTTCTAAAATTGCACATGAATACGGTAATTTATGATAATTAATATTATGTATAATAATGATAAACGAGACTAAGTGCGTGCAACAATCAACTTATTTCAGAAGTAATTAGTTTCACTTGAGATTTGAAAAGATTTGGATGCGCGTATAGAAATTTATTCATGGCACACACATTAAATCAGATTACAATATACATCTTTATTTAAGCGAAATACACACGTTGAGAAACGGATAGTAATTACCTATAAAGCCACTTACTTCTTGGAAGAAATAATATACTTCGGAAGCAGCCATTGTCTTGTAAAATTTGTATGCTGTTGCGGAAATTTTAGGATATGACTAATTATTTCCTACTCGGGCCGCAAACACTAATAATACAGAAAGTGAAGCACGATCACTCTCCAGAGAACAATATTGAAAGTTCGATTTGCTATTGTAAAAAAACAACTTACATAAATAAATTATGTTCTCTTTATTTTGTTGCACAATTTATCTAATTCATCTAAGGCATCGTTAATTCGATCAAAACATTTTGAGCAGTCTACAGGTACTAGCATAATGTATTTTCAACATTTCTCTTGGCTTTTAGAAATTTTCTTTGAACCCCGGTTAAATTTTTCGTGCCCGGTGTTCTGAACTGCCTTGTTTTAATGAGAGTGGATTAGAGTTTACAATCTGAGAAATTCTATACAGCTGGAAAAGAAAAAAATTAATAATGCTGAACTGTTAATATAATTTTGAAATCGTCAAAATGTTTTGCGCATGAAATAAACATTCTTCGCAAATGTGTATCATCCACTTGTAATAAACGCAACGTGAATATCTCTTTCAAATGTAATTAAAAGTAAAACTTTAAAGATAACCTTAAATATATATGCCATTATAATAAATTTATGCTTGATGCCCCAGAAATACAATCAATCTATTGAAATAAATTCATTCAATTTGTTAATTCTAAAGAAATTTAGCGGCTTCACTCAAATAATATACAAATTACATGAAACTTCAAGAGCATGATCGTCATCACAGACAATTGATTGTTCGTAGAGAATTATTGCAGATAAATCTTCAACATTTTGATTTACGGTGCAAGCATTTGTCGATCACTCAAGTTCATAAGGCTTCAAAGTCTGCTGATGACAAAATCGCTTTTTATATTTTAAGTAAAATTTATTAAAATGCGATTTATATGAGTTTTGTAGCAACTTCTGCGTTAGAAAAATATAAAGTGAATGAAGTAAATTATCAATTAATTGACGCTATTCTATATTGTTGATCCAAGGGACAAATAATTTATTACGCTTGATTGGAATTTATGTTATATAAATTCTAATGCAGTGTAAAATTTGGAATCGATGCACACTGTTAATATTCGAGGAAACTTTATAAAATTAGTCCAATTCAGATTGTTGTGAGTTCGTGAACAGTTACGTACAGTGAAAAATATCTAAAGAATAGAATGAGCTATTATGTGTAGCTGTCTGTAAAGCTGCTAGACTGAATGATTAGAAGACCATAATTTCAAATATTTTTATCGTTCCGTGATTGCACTGAATAAAGTAATTTTGCAATCAAACAATCCCACAAATAATTTCTCTATAATTAAGCTCATTGAATGTTAAATATCGTAATTATTGTATTAATTTATTCTTATCGAACGTCCATATGTAGCGACTCCTGCTAAGTGAACTTAATACTAATTTGTGTCGGCAAAACAAATATCTTTAAAGCTTTATAATAAGATTGTCGAATAAGGTGATTTTTAATTTTGTAATATTTAATTTTTATGATTATACTTTTTCAATATTCTCTCAACTTGTTCAGGCAATTAGATAACAATATCTCGACCTTCGGGAAATTTAGAGTATTTTGACATTAGGATTAACTTTGCACACTTATCGGTTTTGTTTTATATTTGCGGAAGATTTAATTCACAGAATTCTTTTTTATTATTATCCTCATAATGCATTAACAACAATTAAGTGTTTCACAATGGGAAATGTTCTCATTTTTAAGGTTTGAGATTTCATTTTTCTTTTTCTACAGCTCTGTAATTTAATTTAAGAATCAATGATTAAAAAAGCATTTGAAGAAATGGTTTAAACTGTTATAAAATCAAATCCCATTGTGTTCAATCATTCGCAAAAAGTAGAGCTCGTGTTACTGACGACAATTTTGCTCTCTTATGCAAGTCGTTAATTAGCGTGGAAAGTGATTCTAAATTAAGTACACAAACTTGATTTAAATAACTTAATCTAATAATTGTTAATAATATTAACTTCAGTTTGTGCATTCATATATTGTTCACGTTTTAAACGCCAGCGTATAAGTAATCATCAACAGTATTCTTAGTTTATTTGCCAGATATTTGTCAAAGAAATATAAATACAATCATGAAAAATTTAAAATCATCTTTGATAGCATTTCAATGAAAACTCACTTAAAAATTGAGTTCAAATAAATATACCACTTTAAGTTTTGTAACATATATTATATTCATATTAATTTTATTCGTATAAATTTTGTTCTTATAATTAATCATATATATTATAATCGCCTTTGTGTGCGATCATCTTAAATTTGATTTCCTTATTTATATATCATGACTAGATACGTTCGAGTAGCATTCTTTCATCTAGTTGACCTATCGCTTAAATTCCATTAATTTTATTAAAAGTAAACTTCCTTTAATGTAAGCTGTGCATTTTAAGTGTTATTTATTAATCTACACACATCATAAAAATCGTGAATCTGCAATAAATTTAGATTCGTATTTTCTCCTTTTTAGCGGTTTCCTATAAATGGTGCCTTATAACAGTCTGCGTAATCGGTCAAAAAATATTTCAATATATTATATTAAAATAAAGCATTAAGCGCTAATTCAAAATATTAATAAGTGTCTCCTTTTAAATGATCTTTACAATTATATTTGTTAGTAGTCTTGCGTGTTGATATTAGTATTCATAACACCCTTCTCACTAAACTGGCAAAATGCATAACAAAATCCTTATTTTCTAAATTTGCATGGCTTTAAATGTGTGATCTTGTAATTCCTTGGCGTAATTAGATATGTCGGTTAATCCACATTTTAAATGCATTTTAGCACATACAAATTTGTGCTGCTGTTCATCTTTATTTTACGTAATAAATGTATTATATGCAATTGGCTATTTATAACTAAAGCATGTTTGTTGAAAGCGATAATATATTATTCGTCATTGTAAAAGAGGTAGCTCTAAAATTAATTTAATAAGTATGAGTACAGTTATTTAACATTTTTACGTATGAATTTAAAATTTATATTTCCGCTTTTTAATAAAAGAAAAAGATAAGAATTAATCGTTTCTTTTGTCATTATTTATGTTTTTTGGAAATTCTGCGCGGATACTTTAAGTAACAGTGAAATAAATTTATTACGCGTCGTTATTTCATCATGTCAACTAAGTTGTCTTCAATCAGAGATTAAAAATAATTTTGTATAAAAATTAAATTTTGAGCTAATTGCTTTAATTGAGAAATATATTTTTTAAATTTTTGACTTTTTTATTATTGCCTTAATAATCCAGTCATGAAATTATTATTTTTAATATTTAATAATTAATATTTGTAAAGGTTTCATTGTATGTATTTTAAAGTACTGGCTCATTTGAAATTTAATTTAAGGTTAACAATTTTATTTCAATTTCTAAATTTACTATTTCGGTTTTTATAAATTATCCGCTTGCTTTGTTTTTGTTTGTATGAAAAAGTTTCATTGAATAGAATTTTAATTTTATTTTTGTTAAAACAAACGCTTCATTCTAAATTTTTCTTCAATTGTCTATAGATTTCAAATAAAAATTTTCCATAATAGTCAAATTAATAGAATTTCTAATCATCGCCAAAGAGTGAGTTATAGAACTTTTAATCCTACGTGAGCGTTAACGCCAGGTAAAAGGAAATGACTTCACATACTTATCAGCTTGCATTGATAATTGTGTGGTGTGTATTTGCAGATTTGTATTATTTTTGTTTGGATATCGCCATGCGTTTAAATTGCACAAATATTTATTAACTTATTTAGCATCTATATTTTACCGACAGATTGCGTATAAATAATATTATATAATAGAACTCTAAAATGATACAAAACTTTCAAACCTCGCACATATGTACTCAATGTACAGATTGTAAAATATACACCAAATGCCCTTAATAAATCAAGTTGACAATTTATGTTCATTCAATAAACTTTCCACATGATTTCATACCTATAAATGGTTAAAATTTTATATAATACTCGCTATTTTGTTTTTCTGCTGTTGGGCCTGCCGAATATAAATAATTAAGTCCACCTTTCCGAAAGCGAGATGAAAGTTAGGACACATATTTCTATAATTAATTGGCAATGGCTCTTTAAAAGTTTTATGTACAAAGAAATGATCGGTAAATTTATAAAACAAAATACATTAATTAATAAAGACGAAAGTAAACCGTGGATAATTTACGTCTTTATATTGATTCATGTCAACTGATCAGCTTGTCACTTTCAAAATTTTGTGAAATATTGTAGTTAATATAAGAGTTTCTCCGAGCTAGTTGTCTATTTAGTGCGATATTGCCCACCGACCTAATATCTGGTATCCGTTATTACGCGGTCATGACTAATTCACGGCTCTTTCCCCAAAGGTGATGTGAGAAGTCCCAAGCATCAAGTCATTGTTTTATTAAGCAATATGTTATAAAGCAAAGATAGAAATCGTGCAAAAGTAGTCAAAATAAGCAACACAAATAATTAATCCAATTTATGCTTGGACAATATCAATATTGTCAACACAAGTACGTATTTGGTGTTGCAAACCTATTTAACAAATTTGTATAGTTGTGACCAGAAGGACAAACCAAACACATCATGAACGGAAAGTATAATCCCATGCATATTTGTTTCGTGCTTATTGGCGACTCATCAGTAGGAGCCGGTTTTACGCCCTTTAAGCACTATATAGTTGGGTGACGAATGTGGAATAATAGGACGATGCATCTCGTAGACGAATGTGGCAACCTGCAGTAAAGTAGCTAAAATTGTATAGTCTCGCAAATGCGACTTCATCGCTAACTCATTCTATATAATATATATACCCAGTCCGTGAAGGATACTAACAATAAGGCTATTGTGTTTGTAACCGATACCAACATTATAGAACCAAAAATGAACATATATGTACAATATGGTTTCCAAATCGGTAGATGGTACTAACATGATAGATTACAATGTATCCTAGAGTACACCGAAACTGAGAATTACAAATATTTCTGAACACATTTTACTCCAGTATATCCGTACACTCTGGCCTTGATCGATATCAGTGATCACATTTTGCGGTAAGAATCGCATCTTCAAATTCAACTTAAAAAAGTGAAATACTGTTTGCTGCGGAGAATTAATATTTATGCGAGTATGTATTAGGTGCTGCGAACCTATAAACAAATTAGTTTAGTTGTGACTAGAAGGATAAACCAAAAACAGCATGAACGGAAAGTGCAATCTCATGCACATTCATTTCGTGCTTACCGGCGACTCATCAGTAGGAGCTGGTATTACGCCCTTTAACCACTATATATTTGGGTGAAGTATAATGGAAAATAGGACGATAAAATCTCCTAGACGAATGTGTAAACCTGCAGTAGAGTAGCTAACATCGTATAGTCTCGACAATGTGACTTCAACGCTAACTCACACTATAAAGTCTGTAAAGAATACTAACACTACGACTATTGTGTTAGTTACTGATACCAACATTAGAGTACCGAAAAGGTACACGGTACTAACACTATGGTTTCCAAATCGGTACATGGTACCAACATGATGGATATCAATGTGTGCTATAATACACAGAAATTCAGAATTAAAACTAATCTGAACACCTGTTACTCCAGTAAATAAAGTAAGCACAAAACGAATTTGCATGAGATTATACTTTCCGTTCATGCTTTCTTTGGTTTATCCTTCTGGTCACAACTGAACTCATTTGTTGGTAGCTTTGCAACACCTAATACATACATGCATATATATATATATATATATATATATATATATATATATATATATATATATATATATAGTAGATATCCACCAACAAACAGCATTTAATTGTTATATATCGAATTTCATGATGTCATGCGTACCGCGAAATGTTGTAACTGATATCGATCAAGACCAGAGTGTATGGATTTAAGGGAGTAAGATGTGTTCAGAAATTTTTGTAATACATCGATATCCATCATGTTAGTAACATGTACGGTATTGGAAACCATATTGTTAGAACCATGTCCCCTTTTGGTACTATAGTGTTGGTATCGGTTACCAACACAATAGTCATTGTATTAGTATCCTTTACGGACTCGGTATATATATTATATAGAGTTAGTAAGCATTGAAGTCGCATTGTCGAGACTATAGGATGTTAGCTACTCTACTGCAGGTTTACACATTCGTCTAGGAAATTGTATCGTCCTATTATCCAACATTCCTCACCAAAATATATATTGGTTAAATGAGTCGCCCGTTAGCCCGAAACGAATATGAATGAGATTATACTTTCCGTTTATGCTGTGTTTGGTTTATACTTCTGGTCACAAATGAAATAATTTTTTAATAGGTTCGCAACACCTAATACATACTTATATATATATATATATATATATATATATATATATATATATATATATATATATATACATATCTATAGTGTTAATTCCATGTATATTTTCGGTACTATAATGTTGGCATCGCTTACTAACACAATAGTCATAATGTTAATATCCTTTACAGACTCACTTTATATATTATGTAGATTGAGTTAGCGTTGAAGTCCCATTGTCGAGACTATACGATGTTAGCTACTCGACTATGGCTTTACACATTCGTCTAGTAGATTGTATCGTCCTATAGTCGCACATTCGTCACCAAAATATATAGTGGTTAATGTGCTTAATACCGGCTCGTAATTGTGAGTCGCCAGTAAGCAAAGAATGAATGTGAATGAGATTATACTTTCCGTTCATGCTGTCTTTGATTTATCCTTTAGGTCAGAACTGAAGTAATTTGTTAATAGGTTTGCAACGCCCAATACATACTTGCATATATATTAGTTCTCCGCAACAAACAGTATTTAATTGTCAAGTTACCATCTCGGTATAAGAGTAGTCACAATATACAATATAAATTAATCCAAATTTTTGCGGTGTTAAATCACAAAATCCACTGAACTATAGGTTTTCGGATAAATGATTGAAAAATACGTAAAACATAATTTACGAGAGTCTTAATTAAACTGTCTGTGTTTATGTATAAATGGTTAAGGCACATAAAATATATAAATCCTGGCTTTGAGCGTTAAGTCACATAAATCCACTGCATGTTACCCGCGTATTGCGCGCGGGTGTATGGCTCTGCCGTAAAGAGTAAGAACTGATGTTGGCTCGGTCGGCACTGACTCTGGTTCCTCTATATCTCGCGGCGGCGTGACAGTCTGTTGGCTCTTTCATGGCTGCGAACATGATCCCTCAGTGAATTGATGCAGGATATCTTTGAGTCCGTGTCTGAAAGTCATCGGGATTTTCTCCACAGCCCTCAAACAAATTGAACCCTCGTCTGTTATATTGGACACCTTGGCCAATAAAGTAATATAGTCGAACCACTCTTTAAGGTAGTCTGGATCGTATTGGCATATCTGTACTGGGCCCATGTGGTGGTGGGGTGGGGGCTTGTTGCTGGGCTCGCCACCGTGCTTCCTGCATTTCCTGAGAAGAATGTCATCTTATGTGTGTGTGCTGTCGAGTATAGATAGCAGTGTTACATCGTCGTTACCCATCATCTTTTGTCTGTCTCCCAGAATTGTGATCTCAAGAGAGTGGTTCGCTGTGATTTGTGGCTCAGGATTTATTTACTTGTTTGTTCTCTCTGCTTTACCGGATTCATTCTTGCGTGGCATTCATCCTGGTGCTTAATGTTCACAAAGGCTAGATGTTGATTAATTCTTCGTTGGCTATGAGATCGACGAAACGGAGCACCACTTATATAGGCGGTTTTGTAGTTAATATAAGAGGTTCTGCGAGCTAGTTGTCTATAGAGTGCAATATTGTCCTCCTACCTAATATCTGGTAGCTGTTATTACGCGTTTATGATTAATCCATGGTCCTTTACCGAATGGTGATGTGAGAGTGCACACGCATAAAGTCATTGTTTTATAAAGCAAAATGTTATAAAGCAAAGATAAAAATCGTGTAAAATGTAGTCAAAATAAGCACAACAAATAATTAGTTCACTGTAAGCAAGGTTTTGAAAGTTATCAATATTGTCAACACAAGATATCATCTAGGTATAAGTGTTATCACAATAAACATTATAAATAAATCCAAAGTTTTGCGTTGTTACAATAATCCACTATATGCTAGGTTTTTAGTGTTAAATCACAAAAATCCACTGAACTGTAGGTTTGCGCATAAATGATTGAGAAATACATAAAATATAAATCAAGATAGTCTTATTTGAACTGTTAGTGGTTATGTAATAATGGTTAAGGCACACAATATATATATATATATATATATATATATATATATATATAATCATGGCTTTGAGCGTAAAGTCACATAAATCCAATGCATGTTACGTGCGTAATGAGTGGGGGTGTGTCTTATTATTAAGCAAAACCCTATTAATTACAATAAAACTTGCACATTAAGAAATCTAAAATAAAACTGCTTGAAAGCAACAGAGTTTGATGCTAAAATCACAGTTACGAGAAATATAGTGTAAAACCAGAATTCGCGTATGTGACCTTAAAGAGAACTATTTTTTCAAAATTGAACTTCGTTTTCTGGTAACGTTATAAATATTTGTTAGTTACTGCTCTTATTACGTTACTAATTTTGATAATAAAATATATTACGATTTTTTGCTCAGTGTGGAGGATGTTAAATCCTCCGCCTTATGTAAAATGACCTTGATTGATAAATTTAAACCACCATAGCTGATTGTAACAACTTTATTTAAAAAGAATTTTTTCTTTTTATTTTCCAGAACATTCTTTGTTTAAATACTTGATTTTTAAAATTGTGCGCTATTTTCAGTTTTTGAGTATCTCGCTTCCTGTCTGGTATTGTAATTTTGGTCTGCTGCATTTTAACATTTCTTTCCATAATAAACGATTACAACATTATCCAATAAACTATTCCATCACTTGCCTTGTGTTCTGATATAAAATAACACTGAGGAGGAGCCTTGGAACAGGTATAATTGATTTTATTGGGGGGTCACGTACATACCAAAACAGATTATTGCTGAAAGATATAGCTTTCCAACTTTCACCTTCCGACTGCCATACGTAAGTGTCAATTTAATTATTATACCATTTGATCATGGATACCGATATTAAATTCGAGGACACAAGTAGGTTAGTGCAGGACATAGCGGACTTGAACTTAAATGACGCAAGCAATAATATAAGCATATCAGACTCTACTGTGAATTTTAGGACTTCCAGCGATCTGGCATCTATGGGGCTTACAGACACGAATAGGTTAGGGGCCTCAACATCAGTTTTTTTAACAAATGTGGCTTATTGTTAGATTTTAACTTTTAGTAATTATCTCCATTATGTTTAATAACGATCCAAAGATATTTATATTTTTTATATATTATATTTTTATATTTTATAATTTTGTCGGGTGGAACGCATCGACCGGAGAGAGCGTGTTTGCGGGTTTTCAACTCTTTCTCTAATTTCGAAGGATATCGGGTTTTATTTTGTTTTTAATTTCAGATTCTCGGGATTTTTTGTCTGATCTCATTTTTAGGTTACACCAGGAATCTACCTACACACATTTTTTCGGATTTTACCTTCAGTTTTCAAGGATCTTTTCCTAGCCCACCCGATTTCCATTTTTATTTTTATTTTTGACATTTTAATACCCATTCTTTTCTTTTTTTCCTCTCATCAATATTTCTGCTCTTCTATCTCACTCCACCATGAACCAGCTCTCGTCGCAAGCCCCCATCTCCCCGTTCATCACCCAAAAGCTTATCTCTAACATCACTGACCTCCAACAGCAAATGGCGGACATCTCAGGATTAATTGGAGCCCTGACAGGCAACCTTTCATTATCCACTATTCAACCCCATTTGTTGCGTCAAGCTGATGCGTTTCTGAACGGGGTAGCCAGGGAGGTTGCCCTGAGAAATCAAAACAAGAGAAACATCTTTTTATGGTCCCCGCTCTCCCCTCTCTCAAAGGATGCTCTGGCCTCTGATATGATCAGCCAAATAGGAGACAACTTTAGCCACCTTAAAGAGATCTCCTCGGGTAAGGGTCAAGCATTTATTCTCTCCTCACATAAAAGACTGTCTGACGATGAGCTTCGTCACCTCAAATTGCACTCGCCCACTTTAGCATCCGGGAAAGTCAAACTAAAGCGAGATCATACGCTACTACAGAGGACCCTAGAGAAAGCCCAAACACATCAACCCGACACCACCCCCCACCTCCAGCTCATCGCGCCTTTCCGGGCTGGAGCAATCCAAAGAAAAGCCGCTCTGTTCACGGCGGTATCCTCGGTGATGCACCTTCCTCCAGACCACCCCTGCTGACTCCCTCCCGATTTGAAGGCCTCCCTCTCACTTTTAGCCCTTACTCCGCAACCAGCCCTCCCTCTCAGTCTCAAGCTCTACCACGTCGCCGAGGCCGACCACGCCGCGCCAAGCCTCCTAACAACGAAACCTCTCTCCCAAGTTCGTCCGCAAGGTCCACATCTCCACGACAAGCTATTCCTGGGACGGATGCCACCACCCGGAGACCGAACAAACGTAAGTCTGCCAAGGCCAATCGGGACTTCGACCCAGCCCCAACAACCTCAACTCCCGCTATTGAAACCATTATCGACCCCACCCAGGACTGCAGCGTCTCAGCTCCTGATCAGTCACTGTCCCCGCTCTCCCCATCATCGCAGCTTCAGAGTGCCCCCTCGAGCCCAGACTTCTCGCCCCCCTGTTGCTTTCAAACCCTCCAACTACCTCACCCACCTGACAAACGAGGGACAAAAGAAATCCACATCGATGCTGACCACTCCATCCTTGTCAATGAGCGGTCAGTCACCCTCATCAGCCCTAGATCTCGTCCCGCCCGCCAGCGGAAAGCCCCCGCACGCTTCTCCTCCCCGATCTAACCATCCCTCTCTCAGAGCACTCTCCGCAATTCTCATCAATTGCAGATCACTTACGCCAAAAATCAATCATCTACGAGCTTTTCTATCCTCTAACGAGATAGACATTTGCTTTCTTGTTGAGACCTGGCTGTCCCCTTCCATCCACTGTGATGATCTCTTCCTCATTCACGGATACACGTTCCTTCGTAGCGACAGAACTGTCGGTCGCGGGGGTGGTCTAGCCGCCTATGTCCGATCCCTCCTTATGCCCAAACGCTTATCGACATCGAACACTCAAGGATTGGAATTTTTCTCGTTTCAGCTACTAATCCATAACCAAAGCATATCTACCTGTGTTGTCTACAGACCCCCTAATCTCTCACTCATCGACGACACTCGCGGGGCCCAACTCCTTTCTACTTTCTTCTCTCTACACTCCGATCGGTACGTCGTTGTGGGTGATCTCAACCTCCCCTTGGCTAATTGGCATAACCTAGCTTCGGAAAGTCACCCACTGCTTCGACTCTTCGCGGACAACTTGCTACATCAATTCGTGCACTTTCCGACCCGAGGGCACAACCAGCTGGATTGTGTACTCTCCAACAACGAGGTGACCGATGTTCACTCTCGGGAGATCTTCCCTAATCTTGATCACTGCCAGGTATCCTTCCTCTTACCTCTCTTATCCTTCACCCCTCGAGAAGACACACATTCGTTCAGGCGATTCACCAACTGGGAAGAGTTCCGCCGACTCTGTGACGCTGTTAACTGGAGGGACCTCTTTCTCCCAAACAATCTCTCCTCGTGCTTTTCCGAAGTTCATAACATCCTATCCTCCCACTACAACTCCGCCACCTCTATTCAAAACGTACATTCGACGAATAAGTTGAACGCTCTGTTTAAGGCACGGGACAACCTAGCACGCAGCTCTCGTCTACGCACTTCGTCACTTGCCCGCGCCCTCGCTCTGAGACGCATTGATGGACACATTAATCAGGCTATCAACAAACAAGCGCTCCACATCGAAAGACGCATCCGCTCAGCTCCTAACCCCCGGGCAAAATTCGCCATCATCAAACACCAATTGTTGCAAAAGCCCAAAACCTCGTATATTAACTTCTCTCAGTCAGACGACCTCTGCTTCGCTAACGATTATCTGACTCACCTTCTCGACTCATTTTCCACTCCCACTCCGCCTGTTGAGATGTTAGACAACGGAGACTCCGAGAACCTACGCTGGTTCTACGTCTCTCCGGCTTCCGTCGCCCAAGCAGTTAAAGACATTAAATCTAAACACCAATTTGATCAATACGGTGTCTCGGTCAGCATGATTGCTCTGCTTGGCTGGAACGTCTTCTCTCTAATTGCAGATGTTATTAATCATTGTCTCGAAACCACCTATCTTCCCCCGGACTGGCTTTGCTCGACGATCTCTCCTATCCCCAAAAATGGCACTTCCTCGATCTCATCATTTAAATATCTCCGCCCCATTACTATCGTACCTTCTTTCACCAAAATCTTCGACAGGATCTTATACAACCTAATCTACCCTTTCATTAAGTCTCATGTAAACTTCTACCTCCTTGATGATCAACATGGATTTCTGAACGGCCGCTCATCTTCCACCAACTTAGTTAGTGTTCTCGATCATTGCTACTCTTCTTTCTCTAAAGGGCTTCAGTGCACTCTCCTCTTCCTAGATATATCCAAGGCTTTTGACTCGCTGTCATTTTCAGCAATCGAATCTGCCTTAATGAGAAGCGGTATCTGCGGCAACGTTCTCAATCTTATCAGTTATTATCTTCGAAACCGATATGCGACAGTAAAAGTTGGCAGTAGTCACTCGAGGCCAACCCATGTCCGATCCGGTGTTCCCCAGGGCTCCGTACTTGGTCCCATTCTCTTCAACCTTACACTCGCACACATACAGGTTGAAGACAATCTTTTCAAGCTGTTCAAATATGCGGATGACATGGTTATCGTATTCAGCAACTCCACAACATCCAACCCTTCCTCACCCCTTATATCGGAGCTCCTATCTTCGCTCCACTTGCAACTCAGCAGAATCGGTCTCAAACTAAATCCCACCAAAACTCGCTTAATGAGACTCTCGTCTGATCCATTCTGCTCTATCCCGGTTGCCAACTACCCCCTCGACATAGAAATAATAGATTCGGCCAAACATCTCGGCATCCATTTCTCTAAGTCCTTAGACTTCTCCCCACACCTTACACACACTACTTCCAAACTCTTCAAATGGGCCCGTCTGATCTGTTTTAAGACTAACAACCCCACTCTCCAACTCACATTATTCAACGTCTACGTTCTGCCCCTCATTTCTTACGCCAGCGAATTCTACTGTCCTCTCACCCTCGCCTCCTCGTATACTATTGAACAAGTATCCTCCAGATTTCTTAAGCGAGTCTTCCCGAAATGCCAAAATTATAGGGAACGCCTACTTCTGGCTAACCTTCTTCCGCTTTGGTTCACACGTCACCTTCGAGTCATTTCTTTTATCCATAAGATCTCAACTTCCCTACCACTCTCCAACTTTGCCCACCCAAGTCACCACTACGCCACACGTTCTAGTAACTCTTCTATCCAAGCTAACCATACCCCCACCATATTTAAAATAGTCTATCTCTTCTCCAAAGCCACTAATGTTTTCAACGCTCTTCCCACAGATATAAAGCTCCTATCCCAGCACGAATTCAAAAAGGCAGCCCATCAGTACTTCTTCAACAAACTTCTTTGCGATACCACCGATTGGAAACGAAACTGGTTCCTTCTCAATCCATAACATTTACTTCTCCCCAGGCTATTCTCTTTAACTTCTCTAATCTTCCACTTTACCTCCTTGGTCTTCATCCTTTCTTCTTGACTCACTGATACCTCTTCTCAACCCATTCGCGACCCCATCATATCCACGTAGTGGATACCTTACTAAGTTTTCCTCATCCAATTCTTTTCTTTCTTGTTTCAGCGGAGGACCGATAACCCAACAGGACATCGACTTTCCCTGGCCTTCCTTCAATCACAACCTCGTTCTACGGATGCCTGCGACCCGTGCAAGAAGCTCGTCTTCAATCCGACTGATTCCATCCATGTCCTGGCTATGCTCCATCAACTGAATCTCCACGACAATGGACTCCATCGACCGATGTCTGCCTACGATCCGCCATCTTTATTATCTTTATTTTCGAACTCACTTTTACCTAGAAGCTCTGACAATTCATGGACTTTCTCCAATTGATCTTGTCTAGTCAAATGGAATTTTGTTCTTATTTATTTTTCACCAGATTGAACTATCTTGACGTTTTTGATAACATTTCCCTTCCCAAACCCCCCTGCCATCAAATACTTTTCTAGTCACAATTCCACTCACCTCCACATATCCTACCCTTGATTTGTTATCTCAATGGTCGGGCCAGTTGGCCTTTGATGCCAAATAAATGTATTATTATTATTATTATTATTATTATTATTATTATTATTATTATTATTATTATTATTATTATTTTATTATTATTATTATTATTATTATTATTATTAGTTATTATTATTATTATTATTATTATTATTATTATTATTATTAAGATATTTATGGTTTGGTAGCATAGCACAGTTTACATTTTCTGTCAATTTTTTTAACATAAATGCACAACAAGCAAAAATTGACTTTTCATTCTTCTATTGAATCTTCGCTACGATTATTTGACATTATCTACAAGCCTTTCATTTTAATTAATTTATTAAATTAAAAAGTGACCTTGCTTATTTTAGCTTGGTCTAATCTATTTATTTATACATTAACCCATATAGTTTTACCCATTAATGTAAATAAAATGTTTAAATTATTCTATACACAGATGTCAATTACTATAATTTTTATGAAGATGTAAAATTGTGCGTATGTGTGTACGTCCAAATATAATTTTTTGCATATATTGGGCAAAATGAAATTTTACAAATTTGTTTCCAACTCATAAAATGATTAAACGAACATTGGTTGCGCGGGTGGTGATGACAATTATTATAATCAAGGTTGCGGTCTTGATATAAACACCTGACCCATTAATTATTTACATATGTCAGTATAAACTAAGAATTGTATAGTGTAGAAAAGGCAATTCATCCAGTAGACCGGTTTCGTCCTTATTGGGAACTCATCAAGTACTGGCCAGAATTTGCCGCGGACAGGATACGAACCTGGGCACGTCTGCTTCGGAATCTGGTGCTCTAACCACTGAGCTATCCTGCCGCACACTACACTACACACAATTTTCAGTTATATACTAACTAATGTAACTTGGTTAGTCAATTTTTCCTTTAGGTGGAGCTCATATGGCATCCATTTAGACCCAAAGTTCCAACTAACCATGCCCAATCTGTCATTACTGAACAGACACCACATTACATGGGGAAATGGTATTGAAATGAACATTTATATAATTAAACGAACATTGGTTGCGCGGGTGGTGATAACAATTATTATAATCAAGGTTGCGGTCTTGATATAAACACCTGACCCATTAATTACTTACATATGTCAGTATAAACTAAGAATTGTATAGTGTAGAAAAGGCAATTCATCCAGTAGACCGGTTTCGTCCTTATTGGGAACTCATCAAGTACTGGCCAGAATTGCCTGGATGAATTGCCTTTTCTACACTATACAATTCTTAGTTTATACTGACATATGTAAGAAATTAATGGGTCAGGTGTTTATATCAAGACCGCAACCTTGATTATAATAATTGTTATCACCACCCGCGCAACCAAGGTTCGTTTAAAAAGAAGTAATTACCTGATCTGCGTTTTGACTAACACAGGTAGTTTTCCAGTAGTTTTCTTTCTTCAACAAAATATTTCGGCTGGTCCATCGTCACCAGTTTTACAAAAAAAACTAATGAAGCAAGTAATGAAACAACGAGTTAGTTAAAACGTATTCTCCAATGCGTGTATTCTTAATTTTCCTGTTGACTTTGGCATGTACTTCTGATTCAATATGAACAAATGTGTGGTTAGGTATTTCATGAAAATTGCAGAAATGATTTTGCGTACAATGCAATCACGCATATAAATAGCTAAATGTACTGTAATATTGTCTCCAGGTAAGTCTCACGAATTACCGTCTGATTAAACGGCTATATCAATTATTTAATTCAAGTTTGCTTGCTTCATTAGTTTGATTTGCTAAACTAGTGAGAATGGACCAACTGAAAAAGGCTGCCAATAAAGGCAGCCGAAATATTTTGTTGAAGAAAGAAAACTACTGGAAAACTACCTGTGTTAGTCAAAACGCAGATCAGATAATTTTGATTAATCCAGTTTCGCAAAAATATTTTACTTGTAAAAGAAGTAAATATTGTAAAATGGAACATGATATAAAATAATAAAACGGTAGAGATTAGATATTTGTGTTAATGGAATAAAAAAAATTTATTACTTGGTATCATAGATGATAGAAAATAATTTTATCAGCTAAATTTAAAAGTAACCAACATATTTTCTACAAACTTATTATTGCGAGACTTTAATAAATTTGACGATTAAAATGATAATTAAAAGCAAACAAATCATTTTAGAGCTTTGATCGATATTTTGAATACACGTTGATAATAAAATATTAAAAAAATGATCGATAACATTATATCGGCAAATATTTTAACGATAACTGTGCATACATTCATATATCTTTCCATGCGGACAATTTGTAAGTATGCAAATTTATATTACATATTACTTACCTAGTAAAAAATTATTTCAAATAGAACCAGAAAGAAAGCCAGCGTAAACAAAATATATTATATCATGCATACATGCATTTCGTGCTTACACCTTCGTATAAGAAACGGTACTGTCCACCTGTCACTCATATATTGACTCAATATATACTTTATACAGGGCGAAATATCGACTCCTACTGATGAGTCGCCAGTAAGCACGAAACGCATGTGTACATGAGATTATATATTTCGACCATGCTGACTGCAATATATCTTTCTAGTATATTTGAAATAATTTATTGCTATGTACGAAATATCTAATACAAACATATATATTAGCTATCCGCAACAAACAGTATATAAATAATATATATTCCATTGAATGATATCATGATTATCGCAAAATGTGATAACAGATGTCAACTAAGGTCAGACTGTATGGATCTGCTGAAGCAACAGGTGACCATAAGTATTGATTCTCAATTTTTGGACATTTTGGCTATCCAATAGTGTTAGTACTCATTACAGGCTCGGTATATATTATATGTAATGAGTTGTTTGTGAAATCGCATTGTCGAAGACATTATATGAACTTAACTTCATTATCATTTGAATGCAGATTCGCACAGATGGTTCTATTGTCGACCTGTCCCACATTTTTTGACAAGCTATATAAATGGGATAGGGCGTGAACATACTCGTACTTGTGACTTATCAGTAAGCACAAAACGCTCCTTTGCATGTGATTATACTTTTCGTTCATGCTGACTTTGGTATATCTTTCTGGTCTATGTAAAATTATTATAAGTACACAACACCTCCTTCATGCATCACCTTAAAGCTGCAGGCGGCTGATTGTTAATGACAACAGGTTAAACTTTAGGACTCCCCATATTATGAATTTATTTAGGTGATTAATTTTATACTGGATTCTATATTACAACTGAAATATTGTATACGGCAATGGGATTGTACAAAACTACTCTTGATCTTTACGATGCTCCCGTCCATGTGTCAATACATCATAGCTTTGGTTGAGAAAATTTTAGATGCTTTAAGAGACTTCGCAAGAGTGTCTGACTCTAATTTTGGTAATTATTATGAAGGAAATGCGTTTGATGAAGACAAATCCTTATATATATATATATATATGTATATATATATGTATATATATATATATATATATATATATATATATGGTGAAAGAGAGAGATAGAGGGAAAAGAATAGTAGATTTTGTTTACCTGATTTTCGGATTGCGTACCGAAATGTTTGAATCCACTGTCATCATGATTTTGCATTGAAAATGAGCGTAAATTATAGGAGGACACAGAACTAAATATTTATACAATTTGGCTGAATTTAATCTTAGAATATACGGCTATGAAGTAATATGAATAAACCAGGATGCCAGGATAAAAGTTAAATAGTTAGTAAACCTATGTTTAATCATATATCAAATTAGATAAATAAATGCCATACAAGAAAAATAAGCAATATGCCAAAAAAAAGTATGATTATTGTAATGAAATTTAATAATTAATATAAAAGTTAATTAATTTGTTTCCACATCAACAGAGAATTCAATACATTCTGTCAACTAACAAATGAAGATTTGGAAAATTGCGTTCTAAATTAATAATTATTAATTAGGTGAGTAAAAAAGACGCATATAAGCTAATATTAATCCAAAATCCTTAACCTATTGCTGTAGCCGGCTTCCGATTACAATTCCTGCAGGATACCAAACGGAACTTAGCTATTTTTCCACCGCTGCTTCATCAATAATTTAATCTATTTACTCAATTTCAATAGATTATCTAAAATTAAATGAACATTGGTTGCGCGGGCGGTAATAACAATTAATTTAACCAAGGTTGCGATGTTGATGTAAACACCTGACAAATTATGTGCATACATTTGACAGTATAAACTAAGAATTGCATATTGTAGAATAGGCAAATCATCCAGTAGACCGGTTTCTTCCTTACTGAAAGCTCATCACGTATTGTCCAGAAATTGTCGTGGACGAAGCCAGTCTACTGGATGAATTGCCTTTTCTACTATATGCAATACTTGGTTTATACTGGCAAATATATGTACATAATGGGTCAGGTGTTTAAATCAAGATCGCACGGGAATTTTTCAGACTTTATATGAAGTTAGCCTGACTACTGCAGGTTTGCACATTCGTGTAGGAGATTGTACCGTCATATTTTCTCACAATTCCTCACCCAAATATATAATTGGTAAAGGGTGTTATATCGGCTCCTACTGATGGGTCTCTAGTAAGCACGAACCAAATATGCACAAGATTATGCTTTCCGTTTATTCTTTGTTTTGTCCTTTTGGTCAAAATTCGGTTTAATTTTTTAATTGGTGCGCAACACCTAATACACTATTGCAAATTTTAAAACATGTTTGCTATTTCGATGTAAACATCAGTCCCATTACATGCAAACTTTTGTCAAAATAAACTAAGCATTATATAACGTAGACAAGGCAATTCTGGCCAGTACATGATGAGTTCCCAATAAGGACGAAACCGTTCTACTGGATGCAATTGCCTTTTCTACACTATACAATTCTTAGTTTATACTGACATACGTAATTAATGGGTCTGGTGTTTATATCAAGACCGCAACCTTGACTATAATAAAGGCAATTCATTGCCTTGCTTATCATATAATTCCAGGCACTGCCCCTAGAATTCGAAACGTAAAAAATCTTAGTTATTAATAGGCAGTTCATTTACTAACTCAATTATGCGAAATTGATATAAACACCAATTTTGAACTCAATATTTTGCGGTGTGTAAGCATTCAGGTTATCAATGCCCCGTTTTGCGTACGCGGGTAATAGCTGTACACGGGAAGTTACACAAAGATCCGATTTATCACTATTTCCAATTTTGTTTTGTCTTTGATCGGGTTGACTCATTTTTACTTCAACTGGAAATGCGGTTCTATCACATCTTTGTTTACTGGCGACGTTTCGGTGCCTACTTTCCAGCACCATCATCAGGCAACACAACACTGATCACAATACCAGATTTAAGCAAATGTGGTAACCTCGTTCCAAAACCATTCTATTTATATATATTTGACTCAACACTAATTTTAATCATAGAATTTGTCTCAGTAACTGAACTCAATATATAACTTTTTATAATTAGCAGACCAATCATTACCTCACCTATACATCATCTCATCTCGTATGCAGAATATTTTAGGGAAGAGAGACAGTATCGAACCTTTTGTTATTTGTTATAACTGTATTGCTACTATGTCACGGTAATCAAAATTTAAAAAATGATAAAACTAAAACCTTGACTATCATATACTGTATTTTATTTAAAGCCGGGAACTCTAATGTATACAATGGTGTGTGAGGTATTGCGCACATAGCAACAAATTAGTTCAAATATGGAGCAGCAAGCAACGTAGATGGATGGAGAGTGAATGTTATATCGACGCTTAGGTGAACGATTAAAGAGAGAAAGATAGAGATAGCCTTGACAACTAACGTTTTTCAAAAAACTAATCGTAAGCACAATGCGAAGTTAATCAACTATTGGAAATAATTGCATAAGAATATTTGCTCATGACTAAAATAATTCATTATATCTATATACATATATATCTAAATATAATATCGTAACACCTTTATTTATATATATATATAGAGAGAGAGAGAGAAAGAAAAAGGACCATTGATAATTATTAAATATGAATAATTTCTATTCTTATTATATATTTATTTATTACGTTAGTCACACCTTATATCAATATATAAAATACATGTCAATATGTATAAAAACATATATATGAATATAAGCAACAGTGTGGGACCAACATCTCTAATCCTATATATATATGTATATATATATATATATATATATATATATATATATATATATATATATATATATACATATATATGTGTTTTGGTTTCAAATAAATTATTATTTTACTCTTTTCTTACTGTTTTTTTTATTTACCAAATAATCAAATTGTATATTTATTTATTCATAATCTTATATAATATATATAAAATCATATAAATATGTATAAACATATATTTATAAATATAAGCAACAGTGTGAGTCATATATATATATATATAAAATATATATATATATATATATATATATATATATATATATATATATTATGTGTATAGAATAAACCTATCAATATACCGATAGGCCTATCTATATATCCGTCTATCTATCACATTTTGGTTTCCTCTTAAAAGGATACATGGTAGCTATTAACCATGAATATCTTCTCTAGGACTAACGTATTATTCATATATTAAGATATTCCTACCTTACATAAATATATAAAATATAAGCAACAATGTAAGTCAAATGTGTCTTATCTAATGTTCTATCTACTAACCCTTGCTAAATCGGTATACCGTCTTTTGGAACATTTTTATTGAGAAAATAAGTATATAGGAAATTGATATTGGTACAGATCATTCGCAACCAGTTTTCTATAAGCGAGGTTTTTTACTTAGGTTACTACTTAATTCATGTTCCGCAGCCTCACGTTTTCTGACCATAGAAAATGCTTCATTAAATATTGGGCCCAGGACTTGGGAATTCATTAATACAACGTGACACAGTCCCTCCGAGAGTTTATGGTCTAGTAAAGATTCATAAACAGGGGAATCCACTTAGATTAATCGTTAATGTACAAAACTCACCAACGTATAGATTGTCGAAATTTCTATGCAACAGAATTAGAAAATATACTTATTTCTTAGATTATACTTTAAAAAATACATATCATTTTATTGACATTATTAGTAGATATAATTTGAATGATAATGATAGAATGGCTAGCCTGGACGTTGTATCGATGTATACTAATGTCTCGGTACAAGCAGCATTAGAAAGTGTGAAGCGTTGTTTAACAGAGTTCCCAGAGATAATAGAAGGTAGTAAAAATGATGTTAAGTAGTATTATGGAAATATTAAATATTTGTATGTCCTCTACCTACTTTAAGTTCAGAAATGAATTTTATAAACAAGTTAAAGGTGTCCCTATGGGACAACCACTATCAGTCTTGGTTGCTAATATTTTTATGCACTATTTTGAAAAAAATCTGTTGTTAAAATCTCCTCTTAAGCCAAACTTATATGTAAGATTCCTGGATGATATGTTTATAATTTGGAATCATGGGTATAATGAGTTAAATAAATTCCTCGAATTAGCCAACCAATTAGGTGAATTAAAGTTTACATTGGAAAAAGAGAATAATGATGAATTACCCTTTTTGGATGTGAAAATAAAACGGAATGGTTCCAGATTGGAAAGAGATATTTTTAGAAAAGAGACTTATTCAGGACTAAACAATAATTGATTGCGCGGGTGGTG
>JAQBSW010005162.1:0-60515 GCA_029291075.1 Eudiplozoon nipponicum
TAACTGTTATTAACTTGTCTATCTTGAGTACAACCTAGTGGTTTGAATTGTAATTTAACATGTGCATTAGTCTTTCGGACTTCTAGTTTTATCACTATGGCATGTTTTTATGACGAGTGTTTCTGAATTCTAGGTCTCCCCCATCTCAGTTACGTCATTTACATTGAGTGTGTAAAACGAATAGTTATCGCATGCAATTGATAAATTATTATTCAGCCACTCTGGTCTAAATTAGTTAGATGAAAACAACAGTTATGAAAATGCACACACACATGTGACACGCGAATATCTAATGAAAGGTCAGTCTGAGGTATAAATATTATGACTAGAGGAAATAACGCGCTTGCTTCATTTGTTTCGTGAAATGCAACTGATGAAGGCCTACGGTAAGTTAGGCCGAAATATATTGTCAAAAGAAATTTACTGGAACAATGAAAGCTGCGTTAGTCAAAACGCAGATCAGGTAAATTCACTAAATTTTTCGACAGGTTTCCTTACAACTAAATACATTTTATCATTAAATCAAGAATTATTTTCTCTATTATATATTACCAACAAGGTCTTCAGAACGATCGCATCTCCTCCATTAATTTAAATGGTGTTCTTAACCACAAAGATTCCTCCATTTCTAAAGGGCATGACTGCATTCCCAACTTTGTTTTTGTTTACAAAGCTTTCAGCCTTATGTATTAACAGCATTTACGGTACATTTTAAGCTTAACAGTTTCTATATTCGTAACCGATCTTTGGCTTTAATGGTTGATCATATCTGATCAAAATCAGTTCCTATTCAGTTTGGAGTTCAATAATCGGCTCTTAACTTTTCAACCTGACGCTTCTACAAATTCAGTTAGCGGATAGCCGATTAACGCCGTTCCAGTATGCCTATGATATAGTTGCGGTATGCCGTCCTCTTAGAGTTGATGATCTGAGACGCTTACAGGCATTCGATCATCGTTGTTTGAGAAGTATAGCACATGTTGGTTACCAACAACGAATAACTAACGTTGACATCCGTAGACGTATTTTTTGATCTGACAATAAGTGCTCGTCTTTAGAAAAGCAAATAAGGCTCCATCAACTTCGTTGGCTCGGTCACGTTTTGCGTATGCCCTCAATCCGATTGCCCAATAGAGCTCTGTTCTCTCATCCAGCACCAAATTGGCGTAAGAAACAAGGTGGACAGATTTTGACATGGCAGAAACAATTAAAGTCACTTACATCCAAATTGGGTAGTATAGGATCCACTCGTCTGCCGGGATGGGGTCCTCGTGCACATCACAGTTCTTGGTTAGAAACCCTTAGCGATATGGCAGCGAATCGAGCTCAGTGGCGATCTTGTTGCAAATGTATAGTAGAATCTTCTTCGTAACTTTCTTTTCTTAGTAGGGCAAAGTTAGCTGCGAGGTTCGGTTTGTTAATGACGTGATACGGTGAAATCCGCAAGGAAACTGTGTTGCTGATGTCGCCTTGCCCGAATGCTAACTTGGCCATAATGGTGTTGTGGAGAGGTTTAGTTTGCCTCATTTCTGTGAGTTATCCTGATAAATTTACTCATAGTAGCAAGGTTTTCCTTCTCTCTCTACCCCTTTTCCTCTCTCGTTAATCTCAATAATAATTTATCTAAATTCACTTATATACTTTTTTCACTCCTTATGGTTATATGGCAGTGAAACATTAGTCACTTGACTTTTGTGTGGCTGGAAATGATGATGAAAATGATGTAGTCCGATCACTTCCAGCTTCCTCAAATCATCAATGACTTACCTGCTACCTTCGGTGAAAACTCAACTTAACGAGATTGGTTCTAAATCAAAGCAAAAACAACTTTAGAAAGAATACTTATTTACCGACTACATTTAATCTTTGCAGATTGAAACAGCTTGCCTCGACCCCAAGACGATAGATTCCGTATAGCACATAGGCACCACATTTTCTGTTACTTGACATCTCTCTACATTTCAACCAAATCACAGAAACAAATCTACAAGTGGATCCATTTAAGCTGCTTAAAGTCATAAAACACCATTGTTATACTCAATTTATTCTTAGCTTATGTCATGTCTCTCACATTCTTCACAATAAATTTCTTTTGTTTCCTCAATTTGGCTTCCTACATTTTTAACTAGTAAATTTCATCTTGATTTATGAAGCGCCTTCCCTTATTGTCTGAACAACAGAAAGCGCCTCCGCACGAATTACTTACCGTTACAGTTCAGTCGCTCTATAACGACTTTCTCCGTTGCTTATGAGTTCTATTGCCTTTTGCTTTGCTAGTCACTCATACGTCACGAATAATAGGAAATCCCTAATTCAGCCCACCATATACCGATAATCTTTAATAAAATCAATCTACTTTTAAAGGCCATGATTTATTTCAACAAACTACCATCAGAGACAAACATTCTATCATACAATTATTATAATCAAGGTTGCGGTCTTGATATAAGCACCTGACCCATTAATTACTTATATATGTCAGTATAAACTAAGAATTGCATAGTGTGGGCAATTCATCCACAGACCGGTTTCAATTTTTATCGGGAACCACCATCATGTAACAATTTCAGGGTCAACCCAAGGTTCAAGCGTACGAAGCCGAGCCTGCATCACTAACTAGTTATTTAACGCCACACACCAGACAATCACTGTGTACGTGGTGTTTGTTCAGTAATGACAGATTATGGATGGTTATTTGGAACTTTGGGTCTAAATGGAAGCCATATGAGCTCCTCCTAAAGGAAAAATAGAATAACCAAGTTACATTAGTTAGTATATATCTGAAAATTGTGTGGAGTGTAATGTGCGGCAGGGTGGCTCAGTGGTTTGGGCACCAGATTCCTAAGCAGACGTGCCCAGGTTCGAGCCCTGTCCGCGGAAACTTCTGGCCAGTACGTGATGAGTTCCCAATACGGACGAAACCATCTACGAGATGAATTGCCTTTTCTATACTATACAGATCTTAGTTTATACTGGCATATGTAAGTAATTAACGGATCAGGTGCTTATATCAAGATTGCAACCTTGATTTTAATATTTTTTTGGAAGACTTGTTCAGTAGCAAACTAGCATAGCTGTAATTTAAGGAGTTTGTATATTCATATCATTTTTTTAAAAATTACTTCATCTTGCAGGTATATGGTTTTGTGTTAAATAAATATTGTGAAATGAGCTAAACGAGAAGTGGTGGCCAGTAGTCATAGAAATCCCTGCCTGACAATGGGCGGGCAGAAGCTAGTCATTCCGCGGTCTAAAGGGACACAACCATTATCCTGTTTCATGTGAAGCCTCAAGTTTGGTCAAACTACGCAGTAAATTTTATTTTTAAGTGTTTGACTGAATGAGAGCAAGCGTGCCAGACGCGAAGGGCAAGCTTCGGCTGCTGGAGGAAACTTTGGCCACTGGCATCTAAGCAGATACTGTTCATAAGCCTTGGTTGGAAGACTATCTAAGAGAAGAAAAACTCCAAATATAAATCATGCTCATTAGGAATGGGCGACCTAGTGTTCTATTACAGTCCAAATATAACCATAAATGACTTATGGTTATATGGCAGTGAAACATTAGTCACTTTTGGATTTTGTATGGCTCTGCATAATGATGATAATGTGTTAAATACAGTATGAATGTTCTGACATTATTCACTTACGATGTTTTCGAGTATTTGCCACAATGATTGGTTTCTGATACTCATTTATAATCAGTTTTCCATAGTTTTACCGAAAATGCTACAGGACTGTTGTACTACTTTTGTTACTTTATTGAGAGTTAGACTAAATGGTGTGTTATCATGGTCCCAATTAGCGTTTGAGGAAATATAGTTCATCACGTTCTTCCTTCTTCTATCCGTTTTCATAATATTATCTTCTCTTGCCGACATTCATATGCTAAGATTTGCAAGCCTGTTATACTTAGTTTTATGATTCTGCACTAGTTCCATTTTCATATTTACCCATGTATGATTCCTAGGCACCGCACGCCCATAAGCAATACTAACTTTAATAATAATACATTTATTTGGCATCAAAGGCCAATCGGCCCGACCATTGAAATAACAAATCAAGGGTAGGATATAAGGAGGTGAATGGAATTGTGACTAGCAAAGTATGTAATAGCAGGGGGAGGGATTGATGAAGGGAAAAGTTATCATTAACATCAAGATAGTTCAATCTGGTGAAAAGTAAATAAAAAAGAAGTTCCATTTGACTAGACAAGATCAATTTGACGGGTATATTGATCTATTAAATTATGGATATGGATGGTTTCTGTTACACAACCAAAATTTATTATAATTTTACTACTTTTTCTTCTTATATAGTCATTTTGATCACAATAAGCAAGTATAAACTTTAATGTCATACAGGCCTAGAATACACACATGTTTAATTGAAATTTGATGAACAATACATTCATGAAAAAGGTAAGAATAGCTTAATAAAAACAGTTTGATAAATATCAAGTTAACATTTTACATAATAAATTTTAGTATCTTACGCGTGAACTGTTGTAAACTTCAAAGACCTGAGACACTTTTTCTGCAATAAAAAATATAACAATTCCAAGAATGACACATAGTCCTTTACAGAATACAGTAGCAGTAGAACAATCATTCCATGACTCAGGAAGTAAATGGAGAAATACATCCCCAACCAAAGTTCCAATAGAAAAGCATAAACAGCGTTCGAGAAAACGTTTACCATCTTAATATAATAATGTAGAGATTTTTACCCAAGCTGGAAACCCAGTTTTCACGATAAACAGATGTAAATAAAAGAGGAAATATTCCTGTTATGCTAACAAGTAAGGAACAAAATAGGGCTTGCGGCCATACTACGACCATTTTATCAATTTGCTATTAACACATACTGTTGAATCATAATATGCACCGAAGGAGTATACGTAACATTGAATGCGAAAAACAAAAAATAGCCGTCAAAAATATACAATCTAAGAAGGATATAATGCCTTTTTTTACTATTGCAATGCGATACAAAATTTTAAGTGGTCTTAATAAAGAGAGACTTTAAAAAGACTCAAAAGCAAATATTAACCGTACTGTGGAGGTTAATTTAATATTTGGACATCAATTAACTCCTCATACAAAAATAAATCAATTTTATTTTTTGTCATTTGATGTTATCGCTGGTTTCGTAAAACAATATTGTAATTTTTGGTAAAAAATGTTACTTTTTTTGGAAGTTCTTTTTTCATATTGTCGAAGATTTTGACTGGTCTTGTCGAAGGAAAATGTTTGAGTTATGATCTGAGTTGCTGAATTGCACAAGCGGGACACTGCGTGGTTCCATCTCCGAATCTTTGCTAATAAATCATTGTAATCTTCTTGTCGATTGTTCTTTTTAATTATCAGCGAAAAGAACCACAAATTTGCTTTGGGTATTTAAAGTGTATATTTGTTTTAATAATAATAATAATAATAATAATAATAATACATTTATTTGGCATCAAAGGCCAACTGGCCCAATCATTGAAATAGCAAATCAAGGGTAGGATATGTGGAGGTGAGTGGAATTGTGACTAGCAAAGTATTTAATAGCAGGGGGAGGGGTTGGGGAGGGGAAAAGTTATCATTAACATCAAGATAGTTCAATCTGGTGAAAAATAAATATAAGCGAAGTTCCATTTGACTAGACAAGATCAATTGGAGATAGTCCGTGAAGTATCAGGACTTCAAGGTGAATGTGAGATCGAAAACGAAGATGAAGATGAAAAGATGGCGGCCCGGAGGTAGACGTCGACCGTTGGAGTCCATTGTCGTGACGAATGAATTGATGGAGTCGGCAGGATTGAGGCGAGCGAGTCTTGCAAGGATCGCAGGCATCTGTAGAACGTGATCGAGATTAAAATAAGACCAGGGAGAGTCGAAGTCCGAAGCGAACCGTTGGTGGATCGGTAGGGCTGTTGGGTTTCCGGTCCTCCGCTGAAACAAGAAAGAAAGAAAAGAGTTGGATGAGCAAAACGTAGTAGAGTATCCACAACGTGGATATAATGGGGTTAGGAATGGGCTGAGAGGTGGTATTAGTGAATCTAGAAGAAAAGAATAAGACAAGAGAGGTAGAGTGGAAGATGGCTGCCTGATGGATTTAACCCTACGAAGTTAGTTAAGAAGATAGCCTGGGGTGAAGTAAATGTTATGGATTGAGAAGGAACCAGTTTCGTTTCCAATCGGTCGTATCACAAAGAAATTTGTTGAAGAAGTACTGATGGGCTGCCTTTTTGAATTCGTGCTGGGGTAGGAGTTTTATGTCTGTGGGGAGAGCGTTGAAGACATTAGTGGCTTTGGAGAAGAGATAGATTTTTTAAATATGGTGGGGGTATGGTAGGCTTGGATAGAAGAGTTACTAGAACGTGTGGCGTAGTGGTGACTTGGGTGGGCAAAGTTGGAGAGTGGTAAGGAAGTTGAGATCTTATGGATAAAAGAAATGACTCGAAGGTGACGTGTGAACCAAAGCGGAAGAAGGTTAGCTAGAAGTAGGCGTTCCCTGTAGTTTTGGCAGTTCGGGAAGACTCGCTTAAGAAATCTGGAGGATACCTGTTCAATGGTGTACGAGGAGGCGTGGGTGAGAGGACAGTAGAATTCGCTGGCGTAGGAAATGAGGGGCAGAACGTAGACCTTGAATAATGTGAGTTGGAGAGTGGGATTGTTAGTCTTAAAACAGATCAGACGGGCCCATTTGAAGAGTTTGGAAGTAGTGTGTGTAAGGTGTGGGGAGAAGTCTAGGGATTTTGAGAATTGAATGCCGAGATGTTTGGCCGAATCTATTATTTCTATGTCGAGGGGGTAGTTGGCAGCCGGGATAGAGCAGAATGGATCAGACGAGAGTCTCATTAAGCGAGTTTTGGTGGGATTTAGTTTGAGTCCGATTCCGCTGAGCTGTAAGTGGAGCGAGGATAGGAGCTCCGATATAAGGGATGAGGAAGGGTTGGAAGTTGTGGGGTTGCTGAATACGATGACCATATCATCCGCATATTTGAACAGCTTGGAAAGAGTGTCTTCAACCTATATGTGACTGTACACTATATTCATTATCAAAGCACGGTCTCGTTTTGCTAGAAGGGGAATTTTATAGGAGATGTTTCCAAACCGCACACACTTCATCTGTTTCTAATCAATTATTAAACAAAATTAAATTGATCTATTTATCTTTTGAAAAAGTATGTTGCGTTTATCGACCTCCAAAATGTGCAGCTCTTATTACTTAGAATAGAATAGAATAGAATATCTTTATTTGGATTCAAACCACACATATTCCATCAAATAATAAAATTGGAAATTGTACAATATAAAATAAAAAATTATCACATCACAATAATTGTGCAATTAATATCATGTAGATAGGTATATCTCACTAGTTGTACAATACAATATATCAATATCAGAAAGTTCGACTGAAAAGAATAATATATACTTGCTATGAAAAACACAAACCCGCCTTACTAAGTGTGATTATTTTAACGAGTTGCTCGGCTTCCGTGGACATGTTCCATTTGCAAGCTGATGCTAGCTTAAAATACTCTTGGTTTTCATTGGCTAGTAATCAGACTGTCTGATCTACATAATGCTCGAAGTAACTTTTATATGTTTATAGGTAAACAATATTCAAGTTGACCCATTGATTTTTTGTTTGTCCGGTGTTTTGCTGAAGAAGCACACAATTCTTTTATTATGCATTCGAGCAGTCATTGTTTTTTATACATTAAGTAATTATTTTTGAAGATGCGTGCTCATAAAAAGGTGAATAGGCATGTTTTATTCGTTGGTTTGCTACGACGTCACTGCTTTTTTGTTGTTATTTATACTTTCTGTTAACGCTAATACATTCTTTTAATAAATCTGTAGAACAAGAAGTTTGATTTGAGTGTTGCCATCTCTTGGCCTTGCAATTATGAATAGTTTCGATTAAATGTGGTGGGTACATTAGGTACGATATGATTACGTTTTCAAAATTGTGACTGTAGTCAATGAGTAAACTGTTCAGGTCTTGTCAGTTTTCCTAATAATTCCGTTTGTATGTTACCATCATGCTGTTGATATATTCTATAATAATGAAATTACTTAAATTAATTCACCGAAATATTGTCAAAATTCTATTCAAGCTTTAATTCGCTGGACAAATGAGAACGCGCAAAATTACAGTTAACCAATTTCTTGCGACTTCGCATTTATATATGCACTATGAGATTACCACGCAACACACTTTCTGCTCTGCTAGCTACATGTGTTTGCTGTCGCCCTCTCTCCTTCATTGAATAGCTACGCTGACTACTCTACTTCATTTTACCACGTTGTATTACCATTCGGCTAGTCTTCAGTCATGCTAATCTTCTTTTTACACCCTGTCACACGTAATCGATCATCTATTAATCGGATTTATACGTGCGCAAGCCACCTCGGCTTTGGCGCAGATCAAGACAAGTGTAGACCTTTGAACAGTAACGAACACATCCAGCTTCATCAATTCTTCTTATTCAGGTGCATCTTCAAAGACTCATCATCCAACGAATAGAAAGACAGAGTATATTTCTAGAGGGACTTCTGGACACGCTGCAAACATTCAAAAACTCTCATATCATTTTCCGTTGAATGCTTTTCTGGTCCTATTAAGAGCCACTAACAGCATATGCTCTATCTGATTCCTTATAAGTCTTCTTAGTAGCACTTCCTTCTACCCGGGATGTTACAACAATAATAAGTAAAAAATCAAGTTTAAGATGCTTATATTGTGACGCCAAACAAAAGAGGAAATGTCATGCGATGTAACTAAGAAGATCAATAAGGATAAGGAGAGTGCAGTTACTGTGGGTGGCCATTAACAGGTCCACAAATATAGTCACCGGCAAATATCATCTGAGTGCGGTTTTCCATAAGTACTTCTTGACATTATCTCTGCCTGCTTCGGACTTTGTTTTATGATCCTTTAATTATATGCACGTGAATAAGCTTAATTTACGACGCAAAAATTATTATTGTAACACGGAGCTGCGTGTTACAATTATATGCTGTTCGAATTAGTTGCATCACTTTCCACTCTGAGAAAAAGAAAATAAAAAATTCCTCCAGGCGAGGCTTGATTAGTACTGTAGGACAGAATTCCAACCCAGTTAAGAAATTGGTTATTATTCTGCTTACAGTTAACCAAAATTGTTTGGTAATGCTGGGCTGTTTCATACTTGTTAATTGCTTCACCAATGATATGAGACCAATTAACCACTAGTAATTGTTAGTACTCGTGGCCGCTTATACCACGTGAAGCGAAATAGAGCTGTGTGAAATATTTTTTGAACCGCAGCGTAAAACTTGCAAGTTGAATTTCAAATGAAGTTGCGAAGTTTAAGTTGTGACATTGTCAGGCTAGATCAATGTGAATGAGAGTTCGATACGACTAAAGAAGCTAGTGTGTGCTCAACGGTGACCCATGATATTCGTTAGTGAATGTGAACTGCGCAACAGATTAATTTGTGGTAAGCATGATAGTTCTATATACTATTATATGAAACCGGTGAGTATTTAAATATTCTACACAACGCGTTAGCTTTTATTAGGTGGTCATATCAAAATAAGCAAGTGTGGGCTCATGCGAAAGTCATATTTTGCAACAATATAGTGTATGAAATACATAATAATAAAATGTTAAGAAGAAAAGTGTGCACAAACACTGCTGCAGAAATGCTATAATACCGGGAAATTGTTTCCAGGCGCTACACAAATGTTAGCTAAGAACAGCTAGTTATAACACGTGAGACATGTGAGTATAAAAAATATTGAATCATGTGTATCCATAACAATCACATCACGTAAAATAGCCACAAGTGATGCGCAAAAAAAGTTAACATTTGATACATACGAAAATGAACAGTTAATGGGGGAAAATGATTCTATCTTTTCTACGTAATGCAAAGCAATTGTTTACTAGGTTGAGATTTTAGACATTTAGAGTCTAAAACGCCTGTAGAAAGTTGTAATTCGCCGAGATCAGGCGGTTGGATAAAACTTTTCAATCTGTCTACGATTACCTATGTAGGTTTTACACCTTGCATTATAATGAATTATTTAGGCTGTCTGAACAAAATCTGGTAAGGATCGGGTTACCTGAGTTGCAATGATACAACAGCAGCATCGTTACAAACAAGTGCTATCTTGCAGATTTGACGCTGCGGGTAAACAAAGACTGGCCAAGAAAAATGTTTCGGCTTCTCGGCAGACATGTTACTGAAATGAAGTCAATGGTGATAAGCTTCGACTTGTGCATCATCCTCTGTGGGAAGTAAATGTGGGAGCTGACTAGACAGGCGAAGGTGCACGCTATACAAGAGTTGCGACGCACACATTCTAATAGATTCACTTATGCAGGAACGCACAATAAGTAGGACTAAATGTTATACATCGACCCAGTTGGTATTAATGGACGAGGATGCTAAAGCTGCTTTGAGTTCCCCATGTATTATCTCTACCATACCGTTAGATTGGGGATGATATTATTTTTCTGGCACATAGCACACTCGGAGACACATTAATTGACTTTCTGCCTGACTCTATAACCCCAGAAACAATCTGTAGTAAGTTTGACAGTCGCCTTACTACGTGGAAGAGAAATAGAGTGGATGGAATCGAAAACCATTCTATGTAGGCTGGTTGGAAAATCTGGCTTGTGGGACTGCGTACTTTTTTTCGTTCTTTACACGATAAATGTCAAATTGCCATTCAATCAGACGTGACAGCTGTTTTTCTATTATGGCAGACTACTTTTTGACAGCAGAAGTCACATTTCAAATTAGGCTAACAAATGGTGCATGATCAATATAAACAACAAATCTGCTGTTTCCAATGATGCTGAAGAAGTAGCGCACTGCGTCATGGATGGCGAAAATTTCTCGACCGAAATTGTCGTATCTAGTTTTTACTGGTTGTAGAGTACGCGAGTAAAAACTAATAGGCTTCCAAACTCCGTCGATCTCTCGTTCCAATGTGGCTCAATAGAAAATGCAAATTCATCGGTTGTGAGTAGAAAAGGTCATTGAAAGCCTGGATTGGCTAGCAATTTGGCATTTGCTAACGAGTTGATTGTATGACGGAGTAAGTCCTCAGACAACCAAGAAATAGTGGAGTTTCTGCTAAGTTCTCTACGATTCAGCAGGTGACTACATAAATGATTAAGTTTGTTTTTATAGGCCGGGAAGAAACGTGCGATAGTAGTTGAGAACTGCCAATATTTTCTGTAATTCATTCAAAATTTGGGTGACGCAATATTCATGACTGTATTGGACTTAGTAATGAATATAAAACATGAAGCGTAATACGATGCCCTAGGAAATCGACGGATGTACTTTTGGGTTTTGTCCCAATTTACCTTGATTCGGTGATTCGATAAGTGTTATAGGACATGTTGTAGATGCCTGACATGGGAGTCTAGGTCTAGAATAAAAATCATTATTTTATATATTTTATGTATATATATAATATATAATAATATATATTATATATAATATAATAATATATAATATATATATTATATAATATATATATATTTATATTTAGATATTAAATACAATAATTGGTGTCATCGTGGAGTATGTTGCCCATAAAGCTCTGAAAGTCTGAGTGGCACACATGTGAACAAAAGGCCTGAAAGTGTATTAAAAAAAGGCCAAAAAGTTTGATGACTGCAGTTTTTTTCTGTATCTTCTGGCAATACCGAAATTTGGTGATAGGTTTGTCTGAGGTCAATCACTGAAAAGTAAATGCTGCCGCTGAATTTTTCAAGCAATGTTACTTTTTGGGAATGGTATATGCATCGGACTTGATCACAGAATTGAGCTTGCGATAATCTTCACAGAATCTGTATTATCTGTTCAATTTAGAGAGCAAGTGTAGTGGTGGTCTGATAATTCCCTCTTCTAATAGACCTAAAAATCTTCTTCGGCAGCTTTTAATTTACCTGGGGATAATGCGAAAAGTTGTTCTGCAGTAACGATTTGGTGCATCGTGTTCAAGACACGTAGTCTTGACCTGTTGAGATCACACAACGATTAGTGTTCTCAACGTGCCGTTGATATTTCTGTCGAATGATACACTGGAGATGGCTGTATGACTTGTAACTCCAAACGTTCGAAGGCAAGTGTCCAAACACTATGTTTAAGTCCGGTGGAGGGGTCAATATTAATTTGATTAGCAATATCAACAATAGGCCAATATTTTAACAGAAAATCGAGGCCCATTATGCTGTGCAAGACCTTGGCGACTTTAAAGTTGTGAGAAAATTCACGTCGTAAACCAATGTTAGGAGAGCGATGCAGGCAACAATAAGAAGGAATAGGCTCATCCGTAGCTGTTGCAAGTCGAACACATAGAGACATCTATGCCATGAATTTACCCCTGAGAACAGAAACTGCTGCAACTGTATTTACGATGAATTCCTCTCCGGTTTTGAAATCGAGAAGTTACAGAAGTTCATTAGGTTGCTTGGCCGTGCCAAATAGGCTAATAGACTGGTCATTGCAAATGACATTATCGGTATTGCTCTCTTCAGGGCATGTCCTGCGTGTGCAAAAAATGTCAACATAAACTGCAACAATAGGCGTTGATCTGCTTTTTCGTGAAGAATAAAAACTGATTCGTTGTTGTTGCTTGTGGCCAGATAAATAAAAATAAAGAAATATGCAAATATGTATTAGGTGCTGTGAACCTAGTAACAAATTAGTTCAGTTGTGACCAGAAGGATAAACCAAAGGCAGCATGAACGGAAAGTATAATGTCATGCACATTCGTTTCTTGCTTATTGGCGAGTTATCAGTAGGAGCCGGTATTACGCCCTTTAACCAATATATATTTGGGTGAAGAATGTGGGATAATAGGACGGTACAATCTCCTAGACGAATGTGTAAACCTGCAATAGTGAAGCTAGACAATGCGACTTCAACGCTAACTCACATTATATAATATATATACCGAGTCTGTAAAGGATACAAACAATATGGCTATTGCGTTAGTAACCGATACCAACATAATTGTAACAAAAAGGTACATGGTACTAACACCATGGTTTCCGAGTTGGTACATGTTACCAATCTCATGGATATCAACTTATGCTATAGTTCACCGAAATGAAAATTACAACAATTTCTGAACACCTGTTACTCCAGTAAATCCATACACTCTGGCCTTGATCGATATCAGTTATCACATTTCGCGGTAAGCATGACATCATTCAATTCAATATATAACAGTTAAATACTGTTTGTTGCGGAAAACTAATATATATACAAGTATGTATTAGGTATTGCGAACCTAGTAACAAATTAGTTCAGTTGTGACCCGAAGGATAAACCAAAGGCAACATGAACGGATATTATAATCTCATGCAAAATTCTTTTCGCGCTTACTGACAACTCATCAGTAGGAGCCGGCATTACGCTTTTTCACCACTACACCTTTGGGTGAAGTATGTGGGAAAATAGGGCAGAACAATCTCCTAGACGAATGTGTAAACCTACAATAGTGAAGTTAACTTCATATAAAGTCTACGGCAATGCTACTTCAACGCTAACTCTCACTATATAATATATATACTGAGTCTGTAAAGGATAATAAAACACTATGGCTACTGTGTTAGTAACTGATACCTTTTTTGTAATCGATGATTACCGGATACTAACACTATGGTTTCCGAGTCAGTACATGATACCAACCTGATGGATATAAATTTATGCTAAAGTTCACCCAAATTGAGAATTAAAACAATTTCCGAACACTTGTTACTCCAGTAAATCCATACACTCTGACCTTGATTGATATCAGTTATCACATTTCGCGATAAGCATGACATCATTCCATTCAATATATAACAGGTGTTCAGAAATTGTTGTAATTCTCAATTTCGGTTAACTATAGCATAAATTGATATCCATCAGGCTGGTACCATGTACCAACTTGGAAACCATAGTGTTAGTACCATGTACCTTTTTGGTACAATAATGTTGGTATCGGTAACTAACATAATAGCCATAGTGTTAGTATCCTTTACAGACTCGGAATATATATTATATAGTGAGCATTGTCGTAGAGTTTATATGATGTTAGCATCACTATTGCAGGTTTACACATTCGTCTAGGAGATTGTACCTTCCCACTATCCCACAATCTTGAACAAAATATATAATGGTTAGAGGGCGTAATTCCGCCTCCTACTGATGAGTCGCCAGTAAGCACGAAACGAATGTGCATGAGATAATACTTTCCGTTCATGCTGCATTTGGTTTATCCTTCGGGTCACAACTGAACTAATTTTTTACTAGGTTTGCAACACCTAATACAACACCATCCGACAAGCATCATATTCTGCCTTTGGTAATGACTTGGAAACAATCCATGTTGCGTCGTTAATTATGTTTACTATCGTTATATTCAAACCCTTTACAGACTCGGTATATATATTATATAGTGTGAGTTAGCGTTGAAGTCGCATTGTCGTAGACTTTATATGATGTTAGCTTCACTGTTGCAGGTTTTCACATTCGTCTAGGAGATTGTATCGTCCTATTATCCCACATTCTTCATCCAAATATATAGTGGTTATAGGGCGTAATTCCGGCTCCTACTGATAAGTCACCAATAAGCACGAAACGAATGTGCATGACATTATACTTTCCGTTCATACTGCCTTTGGTTTATCCTTCTGGTCACAACTAAACTAATTTGTTACTAGGTTTGCAACATATAATACATACTTGCATATATATTTGTTCTCCGCAACAAGCAGTATTTAATATAGAGATATATTTGGTGATTATAGCTCCATGTTTGGAGAATATTGACTGATCGATCGTGGGGATTTTGAGTGTTATTTGTACTTACGTATACTGTGCTGATCTGCGGTTTTATTAGGATTTGGGGTGTCTTTGATTTATCTTTCAAGGATTTTACACAAATCCAAAATATATAACACTAAAGAACATTTGCGTGACTGAAGACTAACTGAATTAGTGAGACCACGTAGTAAACACAAGCAGAATAGTCGGCGTAGATAATCAGTACAGTAAGGAGAGAGGAAGCAATCACAGTTAGCGAGCAGAGCAGAGTATTTTGCGTGTTTATTGCTTTGGGCTTATAAAAATGCAAAGTTGTAAGTAATTGGTCAACGTTGGTTTTGCGTGTTCCCATATGTCCAGCATATTAAATTTTGAAATTAATTTGGACAATTTTTTGGCAAACTAATTTGAACCGACAAAATATTATGTACATTTATTTTTCCGTATAAACTAAAGATTCGATAGTGTAGAAAGAAAAATTCAACCATCAGACCTGTTTCGTTCTTATTGATAACTCATCAAGTACTGACTAGAATTTGCGACAGATATGGGTTACTGATAAGGACTATATTGGCCTAGTGGATGAATTTCCTTCTCTATAATATAAAATTCTTAGTTTATACTGACAATTGTATGTACATAATGAGACAGGTGTTTATATCGAGATCGCAACCTTGATTTAATTAATTGTTATCACCGCCCGCGCAATCAATGTTTATTTAAAAACAATAAGAATAATAGTACTAATAATTATTATTATTGTTATTATTATTGTAGTAATAACAATAATAATAAGTTTTATTTGTCTACAAATGTCATCTGGCCCAAAAATTGAAAATATTAAGATACAATTTAGAAGTAGAGATATGTTTAGTTGAGTGAAATAGTAACTGGAAAAAGATTAAATGGTAATGATAATAGTGCAGCAAAGATATTAACAATTGATGATGAATGGATGGGCGATGTTGGATTGCTGAATACTATTACAATGTCAGTGACATTTTCGAAAACCCTCGAACTGGTTACATCAATCTAAAACGTTGCATTGATATATGATTAACATACATGGAGAAATGGTATTGAAATAAACATTTATCACAATTCAATAATTGATTTGCAGCCAACACTACGACGTGGAGATTTTAATGAACTCTCAATTCATGATTCTTATTCAGGTGCTTAGGTTACATTATAAATATTGTATTCTTTGAGAAAACTACGATTTCGTCATTTTCAAAAGCAAAATATTCTTTCTGTGTAGATTATTCTACCTCAACACAGATATTCTGTCCGCATAGATTTCAATAATATTTTGACTTATATGTGAATACTACATTTCCACGGGACTAATATAAATAGTACGTTCTACTCCATATCCATGCCGCTTAAGTTTTCAAAAGAGAATTTTCTTCACGTTTTTACTGCTAAATCGATGTCCTGATTATTAAAAACGCTATATTTTCTCATTAATTTCACAAAAGCCAAGACTGCAACATTTTATTCGCTTGTAGTTTATGAAATTGGCGTTTAATTTATCGTGCAAATTGTTTTTTGCATTTCTAAATGCTTCTATTCCAGCTGTGTAATATATCATCCTAAAAAGGATTTCTAGTCTTTATGATCTGTATAATTTTGAACAGCATTTGTATAGAAGTTTCTGTTCTGAACCAATACAATTAAGCTGTTTTTTACAAAATTCTGCTTTCATATCAATATAATGATTCAACTATGCAATTGCAGTTTTAGCTTCAATCTTTTAAATATAATTATCTCTAATCTGTTCCAACAGCTCTTGTATACTTCCTGTTATAAGTACATAAAATTTGCAGAGGACGTATGCTTTGAATTTTATATTTTATTTAAGTATAATTATTAGCACTTTCTGTATAATTGAGTTTTTATTTATGTATTTCATTAGGTTAACATTAATCACGAATGCTCGCAAACGTAAAGAAGCTTAGTATCCATTCGTGATTTGTCGTCCGGAGACGACGGGTCAATTTCCACAAAGAAATCCACAGCATATTTTCTATCATTATATGAAAATTCCTCGTAGATGCAGCAGCAGTTAATCAAATAAAGGTCCAACATTTCCAACCGAATCCATCATTTTTAAATTACCGGTGATTGGAGTTTCCTCGATACGTTAGTCACCATGACTAAAAGAGTTCGTAATATATCCTACAAAGAATCATTTTACTCTTGCTAAAATATACGTATCATTCGGACAAGTTCCGAAACACGTGCCGGTTTCGCTCTTTGTTTCATCAGAAACCACAACTTAGGAACGCGAAACGTTTGTGCTAGAGAGAAAAATAGTACGCTTTTCCAAACACCTGCAATATAAGTAGTATAATTCATTAGAACTTCTGACGTTACTCCCAACGATTGCTATCCTATAACTAGGATTAACTTCATAGAAGGTAATTTAGTCAAAAGCAAACACTTTTCTTATTTAATCTAACAATACAATCCGGAGAACAATTGCAAATTATAGAATTCAATACTCAAGACGAAAATAACATTGAAACAGTGAAACTGTTTCGTTTCTCAAGAGGAATTCCGACGCCTTAAGATATTTAGACATTGTTCTTGCAACTTACGCTAGTGAGCCCATTGTCACCAACGGTTGTCATTGCTAACGTAATATTTTACATCTTCGGCAAGAATTTTCTCACACTTTCATCGTAACCAAAGTCTCGCACGAAATACTAGTCCTTGTTTTTTAAGAAAATTTTATTTTAGCGTTGATCTAGGAAACCAATTGCATTTGAACTCTAGCTTCAAACAGCAGGCCCCGGCACACCGTTCAGCAGGGATATCAACAGTACTCACGAAATATAAATCCAAGTTCGACCTCAACTAATTATAGCTAAGAGTTAACAACTTGATGCATTATAACGACATTACTTAATCAAAACTTGTGCTTAATAAAAGGGGCTCTGCTACTGTGAAACATAAAGCCGCAAGAAAGTTGTACTCAAGATAACTTAAAGAATGCATCTGTTTCACATGGTCTCAGAAGCTGACGGATTTTACATAGCTTGCAACGATTAATATAAGCTTAACTATGTCGAAATGGCGGAAGTATAGCACATTCCCAATTAAAATAGATTATTAGGGAAACTTAGTGACGGCAGATATTTTTTGGTGTTTCACTAAAGGTATAAAACAGACTTCTATTATAATGTCTTTTGATTTAATTAATTTTTTTCCTCCATTTTACTCTTAACTGTACCACTCAGACTGTTCAAACATTCATAAATAACACTCTTTGCGATAAAACGAACTACTTATTTTCATATATTGTCAGCATGAATAACCGTGGAGCTTAACATGTGTTTCGCCAATTCTGCTGTTTCTGCTAATAGGCATGACTATTCAATGAACAGCTTCTGCTGAGAAATATATTAAAAGGATAGTAAGCAGTGCTAAGAACAGATGGGCACTAATAAATATAAATATCTTATCGAACGATATAAAATTACAAATGTTTATAATTTGGATTAGACTTATACTAGAATATGCTGTCGCTACGTGGAATCCATTAAAAAAGGGGTTGTCAAATAAGATAAAAGCTGTAAAAAGGAAAAGTTGTGAAATATATTAGTCTTATCTCCTGCAATATATATGCCAGTGGATTACAATTTGTATCACTGCAAACTTTATGGTTTCGGAGGATGTGCTATTGTATAAAAGTTTTCCATTTAAACCAGTGGACTGGTGCCTATATGAATCCAATAAGAAAGATTCATGAAGTTAGAACTAGATCTGGATATTTGGCGATCTCTCCTCCTTTGGTGTGGATTGTTGCGGGGAAGTTATTCTCTTTTGCAAAAATTTACAAAATTTACAATCAATCGCCAAAGGGACTTAGAGAAACGCTTCCATCTAAGATGTCTTTTAAATTTTTATGTACTGAAATAGAAAAAATCTACAATCTTGCTGATCTTAATTTTGAATATGATAATACTTACTCGTGGTTCAATAAAAGAAAAGGATATTTGTGATCAGCAACATACCTTCTTGAGATTTTTATTTCCACGTTCTGTATTATTAAATTTGAAATGTTCTGCATTATATCATCATGTTATTCATCACTACATATAATCAATTTCTAGTCATGGTTATCTTTTTTTGCATAAGGTTACACTCAAAGTATACCCTAATTTTTCCTATTTCGATGACGAATCTATAACTATTTATATAATCAATTATTGTACAAATGTGATTAATTAATAAGACCGTTTTTTACATATATCATAATAATTATATCAAAACTGATATGATGTATGCAGTGATATAGCAGCCGAATTTTCTTATGTTGATATATTGTACATTATAACTAGAAAGATTTACTTATCTATATCAGACTAATTGCACATATTTATGTGATTTGCTATCTTTTTTATATTTTACATTTCCCGAAATTTATTATCATAGCAAACTTGTGGAACTGTGTACACGTGAAGTAGACAGTGGGTAAACCCACCTAGAGTTTGCATAGAAATCTGGCTGGATAGTGAGATACTGACATGTGAACATGAGTTTTGCAGCGTTGTTCTATTTGCAGAAGGGTTGGCGTCAAAGTATTCTCGTTGGGAATCATACAATGACTGCAAATGGCAAAAATTAAGGTGGATTAGCAAGACGCCTAGCCGGGAAAGCGCGTTTGAAATATATTACAGGAAACTCTAAAATGTTTGAGTGGTGCACTTGGGACAAAAATGCATGTACAGGAATTAGAATAAACCAAGTCTTCTCTATCTAATAATGCTACCAGTATCTTGCGTTAGGATTGTAAAGGTTCTATCAACGAGAAATAATTTCTACCTCTGCATTCTATAAACAATGTATTCACACCAATTTTACTATCACCAATCCTATTATTTACATACGTTAGTCAGTATAATAATGTCAGTATAAAATGTGATTGGTGTTTTTTATCAAGATCGTAAATTTGATTTAAATAATGTTTATCACTGCCGCACAATCAATGTTTATTTAATTGTATAAAGGTAATTATATTTGACCGCAGCGTTTAATGTGCTATAACTCTCGCAGGTTTTGTAGGATCGGTTAGGTTTAGAAACCAAGTGTAATAATGGTGCTAAAGAACTTCGCTATGGTATGATGATGATTTCTTTCAGTGGTTTTAAAAACTATACTTTAGCAGCTTTAAATTTGGCAGACCAAACTCGTCTTTTCTTTATTTCAAGAGGTCTTACTGGTGTGTTAATATTGCTCTTCATGTTGGTAACATTTAAATCCTCTTTGCTGTGGTGGTAAAATAAAATTTGTTCACGAAGAGCCTTCAATATCTCTGTCAAAGTATGCACCGGAGATGGCTGTATGAATGATATCTCAAAGTGTTTGGAAGATAGTGACCTAACATTTTTCAAATCCGGTGGAAATGTCAATGTACATCTGACTTGATGGATCAAATATAATTCGATATTTTAACAACAAAAGTATAAGCAGATATTTTAACTTCAAATCAAGACAGAATATTTTGTGAGACCTTGATCACAATGAACCTCTTAAAAATTCTCATCGTAAACCTAAGAGAGCGACACCGACAACCGTAGGTGGGATTGTACACATCCTTGGCTGTTGTAAGCAGTACCCCTAAAGATATCTCGTGAGAACTGAAACTGCTGCATCTTTATCTACGTCAACTTCATCTTCGGTTGTAATAGTTCCAATGTGTAAAGTTTTATTTGCTTTCTTTGGTCGGATCGTATATGCTTGACGATTTATCATTTGGTATAACTTTATCTGCTACAATGTCTTCAACGTTAATTCTAATTGTATGAAAATAATCAACATAAACTGCTGAAATGAGCATTTTAAGGCAGATACTATCTTTTGTCTGTAAAGAAAATGGACTGTTTTGTGGTTGTGGCTTATGTTAAGCAATTATAGGAAACCGTCACCATATTGGTCAATTCTCTGAATGGTGCGGGTAATTTCGACATACGATAATACTTTTGATAATTTTAGGAACAATTTATTAAGGACTACCAACTAAGATAATGAGGCTATTACGATTTTCATCTGTGATGATATGTCCGCTTCGGACAGAAATGTTGGGTCATAGTTTTATAAAATTGTGCTACATTCAAGTCATATCTTTCAACCGTAATCGTCAAATCTGAAAGAGATCTCTCAAAAGAGGCTAGATTAAATTTATCATATGAAAGACGCACAAATGAATACTGAACTACCTTAGGTTCAAGAACATACCTGCTCGGAAACAGCTTACAGACCATTCTTTTCAAATAAATGCAACAAAAATGCTTAAGGAAACTTAAACAAGAACTTTAAAATTTAAAACACGAATGACCTATCAATTTTTATTGATAATAACAGAGCGCATACACAAAATTTTCTTCCACAAATTTAATTGACTGTATTTGAATTGAAACTTCCCATGATAAATAATTAAGTAGACTTGATTTGGATGTATTTCCATGCAAAAATCCGAAAACTGCTAAAACAGATTGAAAAGGCCTGCAAAATTATTATAATACAAACAATAATCTTCTTTTGCTGCCAACGTGTAATAAGAACACAATGTACTGACGCACCTTGCAAGTAACTGTCTGCCAGAATCGAAGCAGAATTAATCCGTAAGCATATGTTGTACACTTAGCTAAATAAAGACTATCCCCAAAATCACAAACAAAATTAATTCTTGACCAAAATTGTTTTCTAAGTAAACTGAAAAGAAAAAAATATTACGGACAGTTCAATAATTTTTATAATATAATCTAGTTAAATCTGGTGCCGTCGCCAATTGTAGATCCTCAGCAGATGATCTGTTCAACGTTACATTAATCGTTCAGGTAAGCAATTATTTTGTGTGACACTGAATATACCCAAGAACACATTCACCGGCTAAAGTCGTGGTAAGTGATTTGCAGAAGAATTTATGAAGCCCTGCTTTTTTGGTTCTGCTCATTGGTTAGTCATTTACTTGTAGATGCACGTACACCAATACATTAAATGAAGCAGAATGTGACCATAGTTGGGTTGAGGCCTAGGTGGGACTTGCTGATGATTTATAGCAACACAGAAAGTCTGAAAAATGTAGAAATTTTATTACTAAACTAAATAAAGACAATTGCTTGTGTGCAAGACTCATGAAATAGGTGTTACTAACGGAAATCCGTAATATTGATTCAGTTTGTGTAAAAAAGCGACTGAAAACTGCAGGCAGAGACACCCAGCAAGACTGAAAGTGACATTAAATGCGCGTATTAGCAATTCAGAGTGTGTTTCGTAGGCAATGTAATGAGTTTATATATTTGCAGGTCGTACTTGTTTGTTTAATTATTGGGCCAGATTGTCTGCTTTCTTATTGATCAAATTTCAGTCAATAAATTTTTGTTCCGTTTTAATCATTTTTTAAAATGTCACAAATATAATTTTACCCGTCACACAGTTATGTTGTAACACACGGCTCCGTGTTACAACCCAACGATATTCAATTTTGACAAATATAGTGCTTTTTGGGTCAAATAATCTAACCCACAATATTTCTCTTAACTGTGATTTTAGAAACAATCTCTGTTAGTTTCAAGCAGTTTTAATTGAGATTTCTTGACCTGCAATTTTATTTGTAATTAATAGGGTTTTTTTATTAATGATACACACTCGCGCGCAATACGCAGGGAACATGCGGTGGATTATATTGTCGTAGTGGGAAAACTATTCTTCTTTGAATTATTCGCTGTTTATACAAATGATTTACTGTTCGTATATAATTCTACGTATCAGAATTTCAGAGTAAAATGGATTATTATAATTAAATAAGTTGAAACCATAGCAAAAAGAGGATTCATTATTTGTGAAGTTTTTTCATTGATGTTGTTACACAATTTTATTCTATTCATCATCAGTGACAACTTTTACCAGTGACTTTATTTATATCATCATATATTTTCAATCGGTTACATGTATTCATCATAATTCAGACGTGTGTAAATGGTTTATTAATTGTGTTGACAGTATATCGTTTTGCTGCCGTCTAGAGCACGGACAATTTTGTTTAACTGTGACTTGTGTATAAGACATTCAATTTTGTAAACAGTATTTCGTTCTGTTGCTGTCTAGAGTACGGTCAATTTGGACTAACTATGAATTTTCCATGTAACATTGTGTACAAAACATATGTGATCATTCGAATTAGCCTTCTCACATCACCCATCGGGAAAAAGCCGGGGATGGATCATAAGCACGGATCTCAACAACAGCTACAAGTTCTATGTAGGTAGATAGCAAACCCGCAAAATACCCCTACAATGTAACGCCCCTGATAATGTTATACATCGTTTCAAACAAGTAAGCATTGCAAGCAGCAAAGCTGCTTTATCTTAAGAAGGTAAAAATTATATTAACCGGTTAATGTCGTGGTGAATTAGAGTACCAGAGCGAAACTAGATGTCCAAAAGTCCTTCTATACATTTGCTAATGTGTCTTGCTTGTGATTTAGTGAAATTCTTGGTAGATTCTCTTAAATCTGTAGATCAAATGAAGCAGGATAAGGCAATTACTGTTCAAACGCCTTCATGAGTCTTACTGATGTTTCGTGGCAACACAAAACAGTGTAACGACTCAAGAAAAATTCGATGACATATTGCGTAAATGAAACTCAAATTTAATTTACGCGGCACCAATTTAAAAAAGCGAAATTTGCCTTTAACTAATAACGTGCGAGCTCTTGTTTTTAGGCTATAAAAGCACGGTGAATTTACCATGCCAGTAGGTGTTCACGTTTGCCTTCTCTGTGCACTACGTGTGCGTGCTGTCTCCTGAAATATTGACTTTGCACCTACGCTGACTTCTGCACTAGCTTCACACGCAGAGTCAATTTTAGTCACGACAATCTTGTCACTGCACAACTAGTGAGACGGAGCAACATCCATTTATTGGACCTTTATGTGTGCCAGTCTCCTCGGTGTTGTCGCAGATCTTCAACGAGACAATACTCAGACTTCACACAGTCTCTCGCCGCTGATGTCAACGCCACAAAAGAAGGAACATCAGCCAGACAACCAGAGCCGGTCTCAAGTGTCTAGGAGTATTTCTAGATATGGCTACACTAACTAACTTTCTCGGCATTTGCCGGAGAACGCAATTCCGGCCCTAACAATGGTCGCCCAACAGCGGCACCGAACTGACTTTGTGACGTCGAACAGCATTTTCTTGAAGCCGGGAAAGTGAGAACAGTACTGTTTACTAGACTTGTTACCAAATCACAAAATTTTGGCATAAATACAATCGACTGTGTTTCTTTTTCATATTATATTTTGTGAGTAAAGTAAATGAATGTTAGCATATACCACATTTTACTCTGGATGTAAATCTTTCTTAAGTCAAGGACATTTGGGTAATTTTTCGATGAAATTTATTTGAGGGAAAGTGTTCTATTTAAAAATTTTCTCCAACGTACAAAACTGTACACCTTTGTGATTTTGTGTGCCAAAATTTAATGTGGACGCAAAATATTTTTTTGAAAGCACATTATTGACTGTACGAAAGTGCAGAACTGTGATTTTAGATTTTTTTGAAAGAACTAATTTCATCTGTGTTCTGTGCTCATTCCTTCAGTTTCAAATGTGAAAGCTGATTTTGATTTCGTCAGTTTCAACTGTAAAAGCAGATTTTGATTCGGTCTGTTTCAACTGAGGAAGCAGATTTCGGTAAGCGTGTCGTTTTACGTCTTTTTATACATTTCATCTTGTTTATAAATTTATGCTTTTAGGATCCCGTAAGATTGTTAGAATGTCAGGTCCAATTTTAGATATTGATGTTTCTTTTGGTTTATGCGCTTAGACTCCACTTTCTCCCCGTTTTCAGATTATGACATTCATCAAAATCTGTCAAATGTTTTCGCTAAACTACCTTCAGAATTGCAGCGAGGGATTTATCCAAAGCTTGAGGCTATTTCGGGCCTCCAAAATGAAGTAGAATCTTTGCTGGGTCCCGCTAAAACTGAGCAGATAATAAATAAATATGTGAAATTAGACATTCCAAACCTTGCCCCAGTGAGATTTGAATAGAATTGCGGAAATTTTGGTATAAAACCACTATTTCTGATCATAAGGCTAAGGTTGTTTTTATTAACAATCTTCCCCAGTCACCAAAATTGTTCGCCAGACAGTTCCCCAACTCTCTCTCTCTCTCAATAGATGACTTATCAGTGAGATGCAAGTTAGAATATATGGTTTTGGAACATAAGTTAAATTCGCCATCCTTATGTCCTTCCCCACAGATTGAAAGGATCACCTATTAAAAGAGGACAAAAACGAACATGGCTAAAGTTCTAGAAGGATAGGCCATAGGGAAATCCGAACTAAATCTGATGAACGCACAACGCATTTCTCTACCCAGAACACGAAATAACAATAGGTGGCAATTTAGATCCCCGTAATATTTTATTAGATGTGCCCCCAAGGACATGGTGCTATAATCACCATAAGATCTTTTAATTCATATTAAGTCTGTCTCTGTCGTTCAGAAGAATTTCCAAATAAATGTCAATTTCCACAGTTGTCGGGAAAGGCCAAAGAAAACAGGCACAATGGAGCATCAGGATCGAGAAACGCATGGCGCAGAAAGTAAAAGACTGTACTTTCTTTGCATAAACGGCATCAACGGCGCCACAAGGAAGCAATCACTTATAATTTGATATTCCTATTGACTCTTTTCGTCCACGCCGAATATGTCACATAGACAGCCAAACTGGCAATGTCAGTCGCAATCACCAGCCTACTTGTTTGCATGACCCGACCAAACAGCCCAACGAACATCTGCATCTTCCCGATTTCAGAATTGGCGAAGAATTCAACGTAGACACAGGTGCAGCAGTCTCAGTTCTCAAGGGTCGCTAGGCGTTTTACTCGCAACAGCTGTAGGGGAGCCCATACCTACTTATGGCAGCGGGTATCGCACACTCAATATACGCTTACGGCGTGAATTTACTCAAATATTCATCGACACTAAGGTGACCCACAACATAATATGACTTTTTCCTTTTGAAATTTCGGCTCATTGTTGATCTTGTCAATAAAAATATCATCGACCCCTACACCGGACTTGAGCAAGGTTTTTGGACACTTACCATAGAGCTTTTGGAGTTACAGGTCATTCAGCCAACCATAGTGCATCATTCAACAGAGATATCAGCATCTTTTCGAGAACGCAAGTCGTTTTGGATCTCAGCTAGTGAGAGTTTTGAGTCTCCAACACGATGCACCATATCGTCACAGAAGTACAACCCATTACATTCAAGAAGCGACCATTGGCCCCTGTTAAACTGAAAGCTGCCCAAGAGGAATTTTCAAAGCTGTTGGAAGAGAGAATCATCAGACCATCAAAAAGTTCGAGGGCGTCACCATTGCACTTAGTCTCCAAATAAAACGGTTCGTACAGAGCCTGAACAGTTTAATGCAAGTTGAATTCAGTGACAAAATTTGATGCATATCGTATTCCCAATATTAACACCTTATTTGAAAAGCTCAACGGCAGCAATTTATTCTCAGTAATTGACCTCAAACAAGCCTACCACCATATCCACGTAGCGCCAGAAGATATTGAAAAGACTGTAGTCATCACTTCATTTCGCCTTTTTGAATATCTATACATGCATTTTGGACTTGAGTGTGCTACACAGACATTTCAAAGATTCATGGAAAACATACTTCGCGACGCCGCCACCTAATTTATGTCATATTTCGATGGCATAATGATATTCAGTCCAGACTTAGAATCTCATGCTAAGCATATACAAAATTTCCTCTCACATTTATCCAACCACGAACTCAAGATCAACTGTGACAAGACTCAGATTGTAACTAAATCCGTGGACTTCCTAGGGTATCGTATCACACCACAAGGTATTAAACCTTTGCCGTCGAAGGCGAATTCAATCAGGAATATCAAGTAAACGTAGACTGTTATCGAGTTGCAGAAAAATTTTGGAGTCCTAAACTACTATCGCAAGTTGTTCCCGGCCTTTTAAGACAACTTTATCCTTTTTGTAGGCACATGCGGAATCGAAAATGAAATAGCAAGAACTCCATCATTAATTGGTCATCTGAAGACGAGGAATTACTTCGACTCGCCATCAATTCGTTATAAAATGCTACAATTCTAACGCATCCAGATTTTCAACATCCATTTCTACTCACGACAGATGCTTCTGAGTTCGCTATTGGAGGCCCGTTCAAACAATAAATCGACGGATTTCGGAAGCCTATCAGTTTCTACTCGCGTACTCTCCAACTAGTAGAAACGAGATACGACACTTTCGATCGAGAACTCCTCGTCATCCATGACGCAGTGCACCATTTTATCAGCATCATTAGCGGCAGCAGATTTGTTGTTTTCACAGATCATTGGCCATTAGTTAGAGCAATTCGAAACTCGACTTCAACTATCGCCAAGTACCCTGTAAGAATGGAAAGACAGCTTTCATGTCTAAGCGAATGGCAATTCGACATCTTTAATTTTAAAGGCGAACAAAAATTCAATGCACACGCCCTTTCCAGGCCAGACATCTCGCTATAATCACCTTTGCCGTCGCCATTCACTGTCAACTCTATGACACTCAATTAACCTACACTAACGCCATCCATCCTGCGAACGGAACGGCGTGGTGACACTACCATTCAAAGATCAGTAGCCCGTCACTCCACTAAGTTTTTTATACTGTCTCTATTTACTTCAGGCTACGCAACCCAACAATCCAGTTCTGCAGACCAGCCTTCAGAGAAAAGGTTTCGATTCAATTCACACAATTTCTCACTCAGGAAGCAAGGCGACTGTCTGACTTCTTACAGATTGTTTATGGGGTAACAGGCTCAGGCAAAACGCTAAACGAAGGGTCTCCGGGTGTGCCATTTGCCGAAAAAAGAAGATTACGCGGCACACTCGTTCTAATTTGCAACATTTCCGAACTACTTCTCGCCTAGCCATCGTCCACATCGACATAGTTCATCTGACAAAGGTTCAAGGTTACAGCTACCTTCTAACAATGGTTGATAGATTTACACGATGGTCTGTGGCATTACCTCTTGGCATCATTTCTTCAGACGAAGTAACTAACCGTTTTATATCTGTATGGATATCCCATTATGGTGTTCCCAATAAGGTCATCACTGACAAAATCACTTGCATCTCATCGGATCGTTTCAAAACCACCTTGCGGTTCATGGGATCCACCTTACGCCAGACGACTGCCTACCATCCCCAATCTAACGGTACGGTAGAGAGAATGCATATGGAACTCAAAGCTGCTTAGGCATCCTCGTCTATTAATAGCAACTGGAGTCATTTTTAACATTTTTAACATTAATTTCTCGTTATTCGACGTATCAATTTTTTAACTTTATGCGCACCACTTGCGCCTTGTGTCACGCAAAGTGATCTCTATGAATCCACGTGGTTTGGTTTTTTTCCTTCTCACACTCACTTGTCTCATGTGGTATAACCAGCTGTTCTTAGCTAACAATTGTGTAGCATTTTTGAATAGTTCTTTAGTATTTTGCCATCTCTGCGCAATGTTCGAGGCACCTTTGATTTTCATGTATATCTTTTTACATTGTAGCGTATGGTTCACATCTGAGCTCACGCAGCATATTTTGGTATGGCCAGCTACTTAGAACTAACGCCTTGTGTAGCAACACTAAGAAATTATCGGCTTCATATCATGATACAAGCCACTTTCATTGCATATCTCAACTTCATCAGTTGCATAGTGACCACTCTGCGAATATCATTGCCCCAACGTCGAGGAAACACTAGCTCCATTGGTCGTATTCAAACACATTGACGGCAATCCAGCCTTCCCAGGTTCCAACTTAAACCTGGCAACCTCAGTGGTAATGTACCTCGAAATCCTCACGCTGCTGCTCTCCAAACCTCACACTGCTTTATTTTGCTTCACGCGGTATGACAACCACTATGGCTAACAATTTGTGTAGCAATTCCTAGTGGTAATTTGGAATCATATCATTGTTGAAGCAACCAACAATCATACTTCAGCCCAGCATTTACGGTATATTTTTATAGCCACGGGCAGAATTATAACCGGTTGCTTAACTTGGTTCGAACTCAGCCCTACATTTCTTATCAAGCCTCGACCAGAGGAATGTTTTATTTCATAGAGGAAAGTGATGTAACTGCTCAAAAACAATTCGCCGACATATTGCGTAAATGAAATTCAAATTTAATTTACGCGGCACCAATTAAAACAAGCGAAATATGCCGTTAACCAATGGCGTGCTAGCTTTCGTTTTCAGGCTGTATAATTTACCAAGCCAGTGGGTGTTCACGTTTGCCTTCTTCTGTGCACTACGTGTGAGTGCTGTCTCTTGTCATATTGACTTAACACCAACGTCGACAACTGGACTCGCTTCACACGCAGAGTCAATTTTAGTCACGCCAATCTTGTCATCGCACAACTAGTGAGACGGAACAACACCCACTTATTGGACCTTCACGTGTGCCAGTCGCCACAGTGTTGTCGCAGATATTCAACGAGACAATGCTAAGTCTTCACACAATGTTTCACAGCAGATGTCAACGCCAAAACAGAAGGAACACCAGCCAGTCAGCAAGAGCCGGTCTCAAGTGTCTAGGAGTATTTCTAGACACGACTACACTAACTAATGTAACGACACAAATCAATGGCCGACATATTGCGTAAATTAAATTCAAATTTATTTACGTTGCACCAATGAGAAAAAAGCGAAATTGCCGTTTAACCACGTTTAACCAATAGTGTGCAAGTAGACATATTGCATGCTATTTAAGCACGGTAATTTACCATGCAAGTCAGTTGGTCGTATCTGCGTTCTGCCTCGTGTTACACATGTGCGTGCTGTCGGCTGTCAATACCTACGCTGGATATTGATTTGTTTCACCAACAATTGGCAACATTCGTGACTCACCGTGTTGCTCTTCAACCAGCAAGACGAGCCAATTAATGCAGTACTTCAACGAAGTTGTCCAAATCGTGATAACAACAGCAGGAACCACAACCAGAGTCCACCCAAAGAACAGAATATCAACTTACATATATATAACTTACGAGAACGCATTACCAGGCCCTCTAAAGGGCCCCTCTATCAGTAACTAATCTCTATTCAGAGCACCTAAACCGAGTTTGTAACGTTTTACGGCATTTACTTGAAGCCGGGGCGTTTGCACTAACTTACTTAACATTTGCCGTAGAACGCAATTCCGGTCCTAATAACAGTTATTATTCTTAGCGATATTGGCACCAAACTGAGTTTCTGACGTCGTACCGCATTTACTTGAAGTCGAGGCATTTTAAAGTAAGTTTGAAAACATAGAAATTAGATTTATTACTGAACTGATGATGGTTGTCCGGATGCATAATTACAACACGATTGTCGGTACTGACGGCTAGCTTATTTAGTAAAACGGCATAGGAAAAAAACAAATGAGACATCAGGTTTAGATGATCATTGCATCAGAAATGTGACAGCAATTCTATGTAGCGAACAGTTCGGAGTATCTTGCGTGAGAAATATATTGTACTCATGTTAAGGTGCAGATCGCACGTTATTGGTGTTTGTATTGCGCATTTTCCCTTTAATCCAGTATCATGCAATTAAATATTTTATTTTACTTTGAACAAGTTTACAAAATTTCGGTGATATCTTTTGACACGTTACAGTTAAATCGAATATTATAATTTTTATTTGATTGCGCTAAATTAAAAGTTAATTGCATGGGGTACATATATACTTGCGTGAACTTCAAAAAATATTAAATTTAACTAAAATTATTAGCATTAGTATTTGCATAACCTCATCTTTTAGCAATCTTTTTAATATTTTATTTTAAAAAGAATCAAAGTGATTTTACCGGAATTTCATGGGACTATTATAATTGTGATTTGTCCTTTTTATTTTAGTACTGTCTTTTAATTATTCGTTCTTGTCCGGACTGGTATTGTTTTTCTCGGACTATGATTTTGAGCAAGGTTTGACATTTTCTATTATTTGGAAAAGGAGCTAGAAAGCAAAATCAAATCAACAATATCAAATGCTTTTCAGTTGGAATTATGTACTCTTTTATGTTTTTCCGTCCTGCAGCACGTAGGATTTACATATCCGTGGCTTTGGGTACTCGGTAATGGTGCATCTTTGTATAATTAAATAGGTGCTGTCTCCGATATGTTGTGTTTGTCTAAAGCATTTGCTTTATTAGGGTTGTTGTTAATTTGCACTTTTCTCACTATAACTTTGCGCAGCGAGCTTAAAGGTTTGTTATTTATGCTAATTTTAGTTTCTGACACTGTGTATACTAAATACTTTTCCTTAGTTGAATGGCTTCTTGATCTGGAAAATATGAAATTTTTAACTATTCTTTGGTTCCTGGGAGGATTAAATTCATACTTATTAATGTTATTAATCACACCAGAACCTTGGTGGAATGCATTGTTTGTTTCCAAATGGTAGGATGAATTTTCGTATTTCAGGAGTATTTTCAACCAAAATTCATTATGCATAGTCTTTTGTGGGTCATTTATTGGACTATGTTTTGGACTGATAAGTGCTGCTTTTAATAGGTCATGCTTGGTATTTACGCATGATGATGTAAGTTAAGATACCTTATTTAAGAAAAATGCTTCGTTTTTAACCTGGCGAACTGTTCTCCAATTTGCCCTTTCTACTTTAGGTCGGATTATTATATTTCTATCGATATTTGGGACTATCTATGTTACGTTAAACTACAATCGATTAAATCTAAGTTTTTTGGGATTCCGAAATTTCGTTCTGCTTTATGTTGTGGCGTTTATTATAAATCTAAATTGGGGATATATGATACACCGTTTGCGTTTTGATTTTGCTCTGGTAAGATTTAAAGTTACATTGATTAGTTCAAAACATTCCATATTAATCTGAATCAGTTTGACGCAGTTCAACGAGGAATGAAATCGTGTTGTCCTTTAGAAAAGGTTAGTTTCATTTAATTATATTTAGAATCTCACGTATGAGAAAATTTCTAGTCTAGTTCTTACTAAAGAATCTAGAAATATAATATTTTGTCACTCTAAAGGTATTATATATGTTCACTTATGCTTAGGAGCGTGTTCATTGTGGGTTGTAATTAGTTCTCGGTGTGTTAGTGAACTTCTGTTGTTTTCCGAAAGTGTTGCAGAAGCAAATAAAATTTTGATTCAACACAGCGAACAAGAATTCGTAAACAGTAAGTTGACTTATCATTTTTTATTTGTTATAAACAAATTTAACATCAAGTATCATTAGAACTCCATTTTAACAATTTATTATTCGTCGGACACTGTTTCCACCACTGAGGAAATCGAATAAAACGCTGCGATTTACGTACCTTAATTATCCTCAGTTATCTAAACAAACCTCACAAAAATATAAAGCTCTAATAATCTGAAACCCAGCTGTGCGCAAGGTGAACGTCCCCTGCCTCGACAAGTTTGTCTACGTCCATTAAAACATCGCACCGTTAGTGTCACAAATTCGTGTTATAGTAGAATAATCACTGATATCTTTATTAAGCAATGGTATGTTGTCGAACCTGTGGCTTTGCTTCATTTGAGATATTTCGCAATCTGATGGTAGTTCTATGATAGAGTTCCACATTGCTGATACTGGTAAACCCTTTTGAATTATGAATAAGCATGTGACTTATATTAGTTGTTAAAGGTTTTCATCCAATGATCACGATAACACATTTCATCGATTATAAGAGTATTGCTTCACTGATTTCATAATCTTGAATGTGTTGCGCAAATAATTTGGAAAAATGGTGGGCTTTTAACTTATATGGGCACTTCCATACGTTCATCCTTTCTTGTACATAAATCAGCTTCGTGATTATGCAGCTAATATATCTAAAATGTGCATACAAATACCGGGATCTAGATCTCCTACATTGTAGGTTCCACACGAGTATCCTTCCATTACTGAAATCCGTTTGCCGTTAGACACCGATTTTCACAAATTACAGCCTTATCAAGTAAGGGTAGGAAGTGGCGTGGTTAAGTGATCTATTTTACGAATATTAATATTTGGCTATGGTGGACTAGTCTAGCTCTCCTATGATTTCAACCATCAATATCCATAATTGGCATTCTCAAACAGGTTTTTAATAATAATAATACATTTATTTGGCATCAAAGTCCAACAGGTCCAACCATTGAAATAAAAGAATCAAAGGTAGGATATGTGGAGCTGAGTGAAATTGTGACTAACAAAGTATTTAATAACATGGAGGAAGAGAAATGTTTTCATCAACTTCATGATAGCAAACAGGAATAGTCGTATACAATTTTTCATATTGTAAGTTTTATTCTAGAGTAATGCCACCTGGCTTTCAGCTGGCAATGAACATTTGCGGTTATTTTTTTATTAATTAAAGATTTCGCGACCATTTTTTTTAACCTGCATGCTTGCCAAGGTACATATTCTTAGATATAATGTTCGGAAAATTTCACTTCGGCTATATTTTCGCCACTGTATCTAGTAAGAACAGCACATTGTTCAATTGAAATGAATAAACATGTTGAACAACTGAATGTGCATTTATTTAAGATTCACCGGATTGGATAACTCCAAAATATACTTCCTACACTTTTAAATGAAGTTTGCGAGCTCGAAGTAAACACCAATCTCATTATATATATATATATATATATATATATATATATATATATATATATATATATATGTGTGTGTGTGTAGAAAAATGCGCAAAAATAGTGTTTGTGGCTGATATTTCCAGTCAAGTTCAATGTATGCGAGACTACTAGAGGAGAGAGCCGCATATCTAACTTTGCTTGCAATATATATTCGATGCGGTTTGATCCTCGCTAGTCAGTTTTCCGTCGTACTCGATGATCATAGAAGGTCGAATTGCGTCAGTACGTACAACTTATGTTAGTTTTGGTGTTCTACGACCGGTTAAATACAACGGGATTGGTGCTTAATCCAAGCTCGAAAATTTGATTTAAAGAATTGCTAACACCACCCGCATCCAATGATTTTTTTTATCAAAAAACCTTGTTATTTTCTGTCAATTCCTCTGGTTGAGGCAGTTTGTGAAGGCCAATTTCACATAATGTTTGCAAAGCCAACGTGGAAATTACAGTGGTTGGCTGGAGCTGAAGAATAGATTAGCCAGACTTTTATTTATTTGCGATATCGTTCACAAGATCATGGCGCATCGAACTCTCACTGGAAACGATGCCATAGGGCGTAATTAGGAAGGGGTTTGGCGGCGAACAGGAGCTTGGTTGGTAACGCTTTATCGGCGTGGGTTCTTTTAGTTCCTACCGCGGCAGAAACATCGCACGAATTCGACGCCTGAAAAAATTTTCCCGACCGCCCATGATCATAACTATCTGTATGATAACAAGGAATTAACATAATTAAATGGACATTAGTTGAGGGGGCGGTGACAACAATTAGTTAAATCAAGGTTGTGATCTTGATATAAACATCTGTCCCATTATGTACATACATTTGTCAGTATTAACTAAGCATTGTATAATGTAGAAAAGGCAATTCACCCGGTAGACCGGTTTCGTCCTTATTGGGGACTCTAGAACTACTGTTCAAAAGTTGCCGCGGACAGGGTGGCTCAGTGGTTAGAGAAACAGACTCCAAATCAGTGGTGCCCAGGTTCGAGTCCTGTCAGTGACAAATTCTTGACAGTACGTGATGAGCTTCCGATGAAAAGCGAAAACATTCAACCAGGCGATATGCCTTTTCAACACTATACACTGCTTGATTTAAACCGATAAATGTTTTTACATAATGGAACAAGAGTTTATATCAAGATCGCAACCGTGGTTTATGGAATTAATATGAATGTAAATACTATTATGATTTAGTCTCTTTGTTTCCTGTGGGATTTGAAAATAGCACAGATATATGGAACTCTTCAGTAGAATTCATGGCATTATCTAGATTTGTCATTAACTTATTCGAATTAACTTTTTTATTTCATCCAGTCAATGTGTAAGGTCATTGTTTGTGTAAGTCAGAAGTCATTAAAGTAGTCAACTGAAAAAATAGCTATCCTAGCTAGGACAATGTTAATTTTGTTTATCGAAAATTTATATTAGCCTAACACACTCAAAAAAGCATTTTTATTTTTAATATTGAACTTACTCCTGCAGCTTTTCTTTTTCAGCTATTATGAATGTGCGTGCAACTAACATTAATTCAATTCATCGATTCATTTCGTCTGATAAATTTTCGCCAGTAGATCATGCCAAATTTGAAACATCCGAAAAGAGCTATTTCTTACATGTAAGTTTAAAAACATCCTATAATGTGAATATTAGGGAAAATTTTATATTTGTCCATTTTTTATGAATATTACCTTGCTTTCACTTAGGTTTAATTGTCTGCGTTGATTAATTTGCTCTATTTTTTACCTAATAATAACTACATGTTTAAGATTACTGTGAAAGAAATTGAATGTTATATTTATTTCTCTAGAACCACTCTAACACAAATTGTTAGCAATAGATTTTTTGCTTTCTGATAAGATTATTTAACTAAAATTTACTTTTCTATGAACTGAATTCATTTTAATTCATTGTACCTTTCCTGTGTGCAAAAACAAAAAAAAATTATTAGATATAAGAAGTATTTCTTTCGCATGGTCTTCCCAAATATCTACTAATGAACATATCTTTATATATAAATTGGAAAGCTAAACAAGATAGAAATATGTGAACACAGAGAGAGTGTGATAAATAGAAACCAATCAAATTGCGTGCGTCACATCCAGTTCAAGCTCAATGCTTGTACGTGCTTCTTCTGCTTACATAAATCCGGTTACAATTTGTTTATCCATAACAGTATTTTTAATTATTTAAATCCATCGTTTATTTAAATTTGTTCTACTTGATTGTAATGAATACTCTGGTGTGAAACTACAATAACCGTTTTGTAAGAAAAGTGTAGTTTATTTCAGAAAAATGTCCCCTCTTTTTGTGTTAGACGAGCGCAAGTATTTGATCGTGTTGCATAGTATTTCCCATTGAACATAAGTCTTCGTAGTTAGTTTAATAATTACAAGCTAATGCAAACTATGCTCTGATTGCCGTCGCCTCCTACGCCACTCTGGGAATTTGTCTTGAAAATCTATTCCGGATAATTTTACTTTTAAAATTACAGCTTATCATAATCCTGTGAAACTCTGACTTTGTCTTGAAGTTCTGCTCGTACAATTTTTCTGTGTTGTCGATAGTTTGGCTGCTTACTATCATATGTGAGAATTGTTGCCGCAATCCGAGACTGCTAGGACAACCCCAATGAACATTGTTTTCGTGTGCGTAATTTGTAGTAACCATATATCACTTTATAGACATTTTAATGTTGTTCAACATCAAATGTATGCCTTGATAAACAGATTATGTTATGTTAAGTTATATAATGTACAGATGAGCTTGCACTCCATTTTATCGACTTGTTTACTGGTGTAGTAAAACGTGTTAATGTAGTTTAAATAGAAAAAAATGCATAAAAGTTTTAATACAGTGGAACGAAATGATGAATAAATATACCTGTGCTCGAATGAGTAGATTTTGTTTAAGCTGTTTTATGCATTTTCTATCTATAGCAATATATTAATAAGCGAGGCATGTTCGCACAAATTGCATTATTTTAAAATTGAAAAGCAGTGCCACGCTTGTCGAATGACTTAATATACTTATTTAAAGATGTAATCGCAACATCTACTTTGTTTTTCACACACCGAGCCGATATATGCTGCGAAAATCGGCAATTAAAATGTTCGCTTCATCTGCTCAAGCAAGATTGTCCACATATACAGCGTCATGAGTGAATTAGTCGGATGCAGATTTTAGCGTCTTATAGCCTTAAACGTTATGCAGCCAAAGTTTTAGTGGTGGAAGTAATCAAAACTAGATCAGTTGGTAACAGTATGACAGCTAACACATAGCGAAATATTTTGCAAACTTCATTCTGTTTGTCTTTATATCGTAGGCCGATATTCGTTGGCTTCTTAAAATCGGCTTTTATTACGTCTGTTTTGTGCTTAACTATTAAATGTGGTTGGTAACCGTTAATTATAAGGGTGTCAGATGAAGACACGCAATTCTCAGTCCTGCATTGTCCTAAATAAACCTTTTTTATTTTCAAACCCAGTAACTATTGGTGTGCAATTATCTCGATGTTTATGTTCTTTCGTTAGCTTACTTGATGACATAACCGAAATTCAAAAGTTACCTAATATTTCGATTCACTCTGACTGTGATCATCGTCAGAGCCAATCTATTTATAGTCCAGGACACCGGCAAGTAGGGTCGAAAAAACGTCTTGATTTGTGTGTTGTTAGCACGTACTTTAACGTAAAACAATTACATTGAAAGAAAGTTTAATTATCAATAATCTTCTAAAATAAACAATTATCGACCATTATAAATCACAGAAGAATCCATTTCTAGACTGTGGTCTATTGTTGGCAATTAAAAGTAAATTGTGTATCAGAAAAACCAAAGTAAACTCCTTTCAATATCCCAGATGTACTAAGACAAAAAGTTGTTTCCAACACCCCCAGAGCTTTTTGCATGTAAATGTTCTACAATTAAAGAAATCTATATGGCTCCTTAAAACTGTACTCAAATTAGATATTTCCTATCGTTTTAACCATAGCCAATCAGCTGGCTAATTCGTGCTGTGGCATATTTGCCAAACATGATAACGCCAAATTAATTACAGTTTTCCTAGCACTGCGTAACGATGTACACTTGTTTTTTCTACTTTCACATTCTCGACAACATTCTATATGAAAGCCTGTTTGAGCAGGTTAATCGGTACACCTGCGTGCCTTTTCTGTGACGAAGTAGATAAAAAGGTAATTTTGAATTAAATGTAACAGTGGTTCTATTTTGATTTTCGTATTATGCGTGGGATTCCTTTATTGACCAATGGCTCTCCGCCTATAATTATGAATGACGAGCTTTGTTTGCTATCGAACTATTTCACCAGCTGCCGAATCAGTTTCAATTCCAAAATGGGCAAACTACTGCTCTCTGATCTGTTAATTATACATGCCATTGTTTTTTGTTTATGAGGCACTAATAATACTATTTTTTAAAAACAATTCCACACTGCGGTATCTAGTTTTCGTAAGACCAGTCGAATAGCTAGGTTTATTTCGCATTCCGAAGCTCATTTTTGGAATGCGGAATTTCGTTTAATCTTCTGTAGGCCTTTCATGATAATCATAGTAACACAACTAACACAATAATCTCGGTGTCTTATTTCTACATTATTGCTCGAATTGGAGAAGTGCAGAACCAATTGTTTGCTGTTTTCTATCGCTACTGTGGCTTTCCTGCTATTCTAAAACGTAAATCTAATTTGTTAGTCTTAATTTGATTATTGTTTATTGTGTGTAACTAAGCTATTATATCTCTTTTTTGTAGCTAATATATGTTCCGTATTGCGAATTGAGGCATTCACGAAAGAAGCTTTTTTGTTTTGTACTATTTCACTATTCAACATCATGATACAAACTCTGCTAACGGTGATGCTTTCTAGTGCTTCTCGGCATTAATGATTTGCAGCTACTTCTATACGAAAGTTAAGCTTCTCTAGTGGGTTCTATGGATGTCTAGGAACCTAGGGGAAAATTTGCGGAAATTTAATTATCAGCACTACCATTGTAATAAAGAAACTAAACTATCATGCGTACTTATGATTCATATATCTTTTCTCTACTTACAAGCATACTTAAGATATACCTTGTTCATTATCTTAATACCGTAGGTCATTGTGTATCCCGATTTAGCAGAAAGACCACCAGTGATTGGTACAAAATGAATAAAAATTTTTTTCATTACTCTTGATTAGGAGTGGTGGTAACCAATTAATTATCTAAAATAAACTTGCTGTGGTTAGAGTAACGCGTTGCACTGTCGTTTCTGTTTTCTATCCATCATAACTAATTGTTTATGCTTTTACTCTGGCTAAGCAGCATAATTTATTCTCCGTTCTTGCAGGTTCTAAATTATTTGCGACAAATACCATTGTTTCGCTTTCTGGAGAAAGATTTCAAATACTCTATCACAGCTAATGTTTTCTCTAGCGGTGGAGAAAAAGCATTGTCTTTGACAAAATCATTGAAAAAAAATATTATTAACAATCGATGCTTTCCCATGGACTCAAATTCTGTCAGTCATGGTATCAACGGACAACTTGTTTTGTGGTGTGTCGAAATACTGGGTATCCTTACATTGGCTTCTTTTCACGAAGACGTCTACGGTGTAGTTCAAGCGCGCCTGGGCGATATTCTTGTTGCCTTAGCCACGGCTTATGAGGCAAGTTTGTTTTGGTTATTTTGATATTTCTTAATAAAGTCAGCTGGCTGTTATCTAATGAAATACATTTGGCTTAATAATTTACACTAAAGCGTGTTGATATACACCTTAATATGATGGGACTTCTACCATCCTCAAATTCATGCAAGTGGGCAAACACCATTCAAAACGTATTCGTGGATGACAAAGTTTACATGCGTGAGTCCGCCTATAATGATGGGATACACGGCAATGATCACTTGAATTTTAATGACGCACACCAGACGGTGGGGCAGTCGCCTGCTCGTGGAATTTCTGCTGTGACCAATGGCTCTCCTGCGTGGGCCAGTCAAATCCTTCGCGATGGACTACCCGGAGATGATAGTCTGCTTGGAGTTAGCTTTGCTGGTGCGCCGGCTGCCTCGTCTCCTTATGCAGTCTTTAATAGATCGGGCGCACGACGTCGATCTTCTTCGTTAGGTCGTTCGTGTATACGCACTGGGAATCAGTACATGGATACTAGTGATGATAGCAGAATGGTAAGTTATTTATGTTTTTATCTCGAAAGATAATTAAAGTGACATAATTGATTCTATAAAATTTACAATATTTATTATATTTTTACAACTATCCTTTTGTTGAAATTACTTTTCATCAGTAAAGTTTCCTCTAGCAGACGGCAAATTTCGCGGTATCTGTTTAAGAGAATGCAAACGCAAAAATAACTTACTCTTTCATAACTATAAGTTTTGCTAACGCTGCCAGCGACCAAATATCGTAGAGTACCTAAACTAAACCTCTCCACAACACTTATAGCCAAGTTAGCATCAGGGCAAGGCAACATCAGCAATATAGCTTCCTTGCAGCTTTCACTGTATCATGTCATAAACAAACCAAACCTCGCAGTTAACTTGGTGCTATTAAGAAAAAGATGGTTACGAAGATGATTCTACTAGACATCTGCAACAAGATCGCTACTGAGCTCGATTCGATGCCATATCGCTAAGGGTTTCTAACCAAGAACTGTGATGCGCACGAGGACCCCATCCCGGCAGACGAGTGGGTCCTATACTACCCAATTTGGATGTAAGTGACTTTAATTGTTTCTGCCATGTCAAAATCTGCCCACCTTGTTTCTTACGCCAATTTGGTGCTGGATGAGAGAACAGAGCTCTATTGGGCAATCGAAATGAGGGCATACGCAAAACGTGACCGAGCCAACGAAGTTGATGGAGCCTTATTTGTTTGTCTAACGACGAGCACTTATTGTCAGATCCAAAAATACGTCTACGGATGTCAACGTTAGTTATTCGTTGTTGGTAACCAATATGTGCTATACTTCTCAAACAACGATGATCGAATGCCTGTAAGCGTCTCAGATCATCAACTCTAAGAGGCCAAGTTTCACTAGCGTATAGTAAGACTGCGCGTACAGATGCATTGTAAACACGACCTTTAAGGCATAGTGAAATATTGGCGTTTCTCCATAAATGACGAAGGTTCGAGAAAGCTACTCTAGCTTTCGCGATCCGTATTCTCACCTCGTCGGACATATTGCCTACGTTATTGATAGAGCTCCCAAGATATGTAAACCTGTCGACTATGTCAAGATCTTCATTCTGCAGTCGCGACGTTGGAGAGAGTGGTGGGTGATCCTGTAACAGTATCTTACATTTAGAGGGTGCGAATTTCATACCGAAAGACGGAACAACGTCTGTTAATCTATTTAAGGTGGTCTGGGCAGCATGCTGATTGTCGAATAATAGTACGATATCGTCCGCATAGTCAAGATCGACTAGTTTATCTCCCGGGAGAACTTCAACTCCAGCGTCCTGAATGTGTGGGAGAGTGTTGTTCATAATAGCATCGATTACAAAATTAAACAAAAATGGGGAAAGTGGACAACCTTGACGAACACCACTGCTGGTTGTAAAGTTATGCGTTAATTCGTTGTAAACCTTAACGCGACCAGAAGTATTTGTGTAGAGAGCTCGTATAATATTAACAAATTTAGTGGGCACACCGCTTTTCGACAAGATATGGAATAAAACATTGCGATCCACCGAATCAAATGCACCCTTGAAGTCTAGAAAGACGACTATTGTGGGACGGTGATATAAATGTCTCTGTTCGAGAACTTGCCTTAACGTAAAAATATTATCTATACAACCTCGTCCTGCGCGGAATCCGGCCTGTTCTTCTCTTGTTTGTGATTCACGTGAAGCGCTAAGACGACGTAGGATAATAGAAGCAAATAACCTTGATACGACCGGAGCCAAACTTATACCACGATGGTTATCGCACAAATTACAATTGCCTTATTTCAAGTGTCTCCATAGATTCTACAGAGGGCCAGTGATTATTTCTACGGGGGCCTGCTATGCCACTGCATTGTGCATAGTGGAACTTATCTTGGACCAATGTATATTCGGATTTTGCTATTCAGACCAGTTAGATTAGCCTTTAGAATATTTTCATAATTTTGACGGAAGGACGGTTGTTTGAGTCCACCGTTGTCCGGGTGCTGGAGGACTCCATGTAGCACAACGTCTAACACTACGTCTGAATTTTGTTCTACTTAAATATAGTCTATGTTCAGCGCAGCTATCCAAAAGCCGTTCACCATTATCATTGCGAGTCGAGCTTAGAGTGTATCTGCCACCTAGATGAAATTCTGTGTTACTTAAGTGACCAACTAGAGCATTCATGTCACCCATAACCAGGACTATATCCGAACTTCGTGCTTTACTTAGTAAGGGGCTTAATTCGGAGTAAAAAGCGTCCTTGGATTCTTCTGTGCTGCAATCGGTAGGAGCATATGCAGATACAACGAAGAGGCAACGATGATAACGGTTTTTTGCTTTGATTTTAGTAGATGTATTTAAACGTGCCGCACACAATCGACTATTTAAAGGGATCCATTCAATTAAGCAAGCTTCAGCTCGCGCGCTAAGGGCAATACCAACGCCCCATTTACCGGCTTGAGAGGACTCTGTGGAACCAGATGTTCGAAGCCAATAACGCGTAGATAGGGATGGTGCAACCAGTTCTGTAATGCACGTAGGGTCCTGTATTCTGGTTTCAGATACGCAACATATGTCGATTTCTAATTTATCCAACGTACGAGCAAGAGATTCTTGCTGTCCAAGTTGTTTTAATGTTCGCACATTAAATGCGCCTACGTTAAAACCTAACTTAGGTTTAATGAATGATCGTCTACTAGAACCATTTTCGATATTTGGCAACCTGGTATTGGGCTCAGTGTTATGATCTAAACCAACCATATTTATAGTATCTAAAAGAGTGTTATTGTTAGATTGAGAAGAGGAAGGGGAAGGAGAGGAGGCAGAATCGGAAATAGAGTTGCCTGCAGTAGCCTGTTTTCGCTTATCCACCCTGCACGGCTCAGCAGATAAGGCGACCCTTTTTATAATGCGCGACGGCCGATGCAGTATTTAATTCTTGTAAGTTGTACTTATCATGGATTCTGGTGGAGCTGATAATTTTTAATTATTCCGTTCATCATTGGAGACTGGGCTAAACAGTTGTTTTGAGCCATTATGTATAATAATGTTTTGTTAGCTACACTGGTAGTGCGAATGCTTTTTGGTATCTAATCATTAGTATGGATTGAACTAAACCGTTGGGGAAATGTTTATGTGCCATAATGACTCGTTGGTCCGTAATGGTGGTGAAAATGTCCGTTTAATATTTCATACCATCAATATAGTCTGAGCTTAACCGTTAGTGGAAAGATTTATGTTTCCTAATGGCTACTTTTCTTCATTAGTTGTAAGTATTCACGTTAAGTGTCCCATCGGGTTGTGCTGTTAGTGCAAATTGGCGTTTAGCATCTCATATAATCAATATTAACTGGGCTTAACCTTTTTTGAGATGGTTTATTTGCCTTTAATCTAGGTTGGCCATACTGATTGCGTAAACGCATCTTTATTTTCTCATACTGTCAATATAGACGGGATCTAACATTTCGTGAGATGGTTCATGTTTCCTAATGACTCATTGACCAGTTATGGTGATGTGCACGAGCGTTTATTTTCTTGTACCGTCAATATTGATTTGGCTTCATTGTTGCTGGAATGGTTTATGTGCCACTGACTCGTTGGTTACACTTGTGGAACAATTGCGCATTTAATGTATCATATCTTTAATATATATTGGACTTAACCTTTCGTGGAATAGTTTGTAATGGTTCCGCCAAATCCCGCTTAGTTTCTTATACTCAATAAATACTAGGATGAACCATTGCTGGGATAGTTTATGTATACTGGTGGTACAAACGAGTCTGGTATCTCCAATTATACATATTGACTTGATCTAACCGTTGGTGGGCTGGTTTATTCGACATAGTGGTTTGGGCTGTAATTTTATTACAAACGCGCGTTTGGTTTTTTTCATACCGTCAATATGGACAGGGCTGAACAGTTGGTGGGATTGTTTTTGTGACCCAATGACTCGTGTTGCAATCGTGGTACATATGATTTCTCACATTGTCAATTTAGATGTAGTTGAACCATTGTTGGGGTTTTTAATTCGTCCTAATGTCTAGGATTGTAATTTTGGTGCAAAAACGTCTTTTGTTTCTCATACCATCAATGCAGGCTGGGCTAAACTGTTGGTGGGGTGGTTTTTTTCTAAATGCTCGTGTTGAAAAAGCGCGTTTAGTTTCTCATACCGTCAATATTGACGTTGATTATCCGTTTTTCTGGTTGTAAGTGTGGTGAAAACGCGCGTTTTGCTTATCGTGCCGTCAATATTGACTAAAATGCGCTCTTAATGGCGTGGCTTATGTCCCTGAATGCCTCCTTTGGCTGCAATGGTGGGGCATACGTGCGGTTAGGTTCTACAGTAAATTAAGACAGCTTAATCGTTGGTTGGATGGTTTATGTTCTCTAAAGGTTCGTTAGCTATACTGGTGATGCAAACGTACTTTTAGTATTTTATAATTAATATAGACTGGGCTCAGCAGTTGATGGGTTGGTTCACATGTCATCATGGACTGTTGGTCAGTATTGGTCATGTACACATGTGTTTTGTTTATCATGCCACAACGCCTATTTGGCTAGGCTGGTTTTGTAAACGCGTCTTTTTAGACGACTTAACTGTTAGTTTGAAGGTTTATGTGCTCGAATGGATCTTTTGGCGGCTATATTAGTGCATACCTGCGTTCGGCTTCTAATGCCGTGAATATAAACTCGGCTGAATCTAGGTGACATGGTTTATATGCCCTTATGTCTCTGGGTTGTAATGGTGACGCATGTACGCCTTTTGTTTCTCATACCATCATAAAAGACTGGCCTTAATCGTTGATAGGGTAGTTTATGGGAGTGTAATGGTTAGCTAGACTATACTGGTGATGCAAACGCACGTTTAGTTTCTACCGTCAATATAAGCTGGACTTTATAGTTGGTGGAATTTCTTACGTGTTCTGTCTCATACTATCGTTTTAAGCTGTGCTTAATCGGTGGTGTGGTGATTTATGTTTATTTATGTTCTCTATCAGGCAGGTCTGCGAATAGAGTTGACTAACTCGGAATCAAACTGCCACTAGCAACTGATTATCTAGCGTTCATACTAAGCGCGAATACTGCATTTCTTTGTTTTACGCTATTTAAGCACCACTTTTCAATTTCGATGTTAAGCTGTGTGGTAGTTGTAGCAGATTTGCAGTTTTTTAAAGTTTTAGTTTTCGCATGATAGCGTGAAATTTATTATGCGATATTTGTTTTATGCTAATTTCGGTTGTTATTGCTGCTTGTTTATTCAAATCTAGATGTCTGGAACATCTCGTCGAGCTAACGCCAGTATGCTGTTTCGTGCTACTATGGATTCTAGACCAGCGAAGTGCAATCCCGATCCTTTCGATTATATTGTTAAAATGCATGCCACTGAGGCGAAAGCCCCATTAGCTTACTATACCTTCGCTTCAGATCCTAGCTTGCCGTGGCGTCTTCATGCTACATTGAAGTGGGCCACTTCAGCTTGTCTAATGCGATATGGATCGCACATCAAGTAAGTTAACATTTGCATTACTCTCCTTAGCTGGTTGTGCAGGTGTTGTAAGTGAAGTTAAATTATACTATTTTCAACTTGTCTCAGTTTTTTACTTCTTTAGTGCGAGCATTTTAATAAATATTTTAAATGTGTTCAAGAAGGAATCGTATTTAGCGTGTGCTTAACTTGTATGCCTTTTTAACTAAAATTTTTAAAGTTTGGCACAAAATGGAGCAACTTTTTTGAGAATTTATGTAACACATGCAGTACGTTCTGGTGGATAATAGGCCTGTAAGACAATGAATGTGATTCTCACATTATATCTCATTTCTAAGATTTATGTTGGATGGTCAATACACGTCTATCATGAGTAACGCTCTTCGATAACACTATCAGCGGTGTCATGACAGACGTAGTTGTCTTTCCTTAACTGGATACTACATGAATGACACATAAAAGTGCAGTCGAGTACAGATGATGGGCTTGTAAATGTGGCTCTCGGTAACTGTCGCCAATGAGGAACTGAAATAAAAGAAGACCGAGGTGGTTCATAGAGTTAAATATATCCAAACCGGTGGTAGCTGTGAGCTCGTCATGTTAAATTTTTTTTTAAATAATTCGCCAGAATTGAAAATTGTGACAACTTTCGGTGCTTTCACTAATGCCATCACATGGCAGCACAACAGCACTTAATAATTAATGTTAAGCTGCAATATAGTTACGAGTAAAATCGAGAAAAATGTGATAACCTCAAATATTAAAAAGATAATCCGCGATAATAATAATAATTCTAAACAAAAATTGTTAACGGAGTAATCTATGAAGAAGTGGGTCTGTTTCAGATGAAGATATTTGGTTTGGAAACATAAATAAGGCAGCACATACCTCTACACTCGACAGTATTGTCAAGTCAGCTTTAAGAAAAGTACTAAAGTAATTAACTGGCATTGCTAAATTCTTCTCAGTTGAGTTGGATTACTCTCCAAATAACCACAATATGCCAGTCCATATCATTCTGAACTTAAACCCCAGAAACTAGTTTTATTGGAAGGGCGTCCATTGAAGTTGATTTATGATCCTTCATGAGACTGCGGATATTTATGCCTCGCTCTCATAACCGGATTGTTTGAAGAGTAGAAATACCTTTTTCTAATATATATATATATATATATATATATATATATATATATATATATATATATGTATATATATCGCGTTGCGATCAACTAAGCGAAATATATCCTTGTCATTGGGAAAAAATAGTGTGACGGAATTTCTGTTACGGTTTAAGTTATTGCTTGTTCTTGTATGAATCTGGCCTATTTTCTCTAGTATATAATTGATACGGTGCCGACTGTTTACAGAGGTCTGTTAAGTTAGATAAGTTTCAGCTTATGAATTAAGAATAGTGATGACTGACTATTTAGAGAGGACTGTGTTATCAGTTGAAATCCATAGCGCAGAAATGAAATCGGTATATACAGTTCGTAGAATTTTAGATTTTAAATTAAGATACACAACATATTTAAATTTCAAATGTTTCCAAAATACTTTAGCTTTTTGTTGCCTATTTTTTCTCATCCACATATTGAATGCCTAACATGGTTAATAAATAGTGATTTATTTTAGGGTTTTGGATATTTGGTTATAGTACACGGTTTACGTAGAGCATTATTCATCCAACCGACACGAGAATTCCATAAGAAGACAAGTGGATAGTAACAGTTTAAGTCAACTATAATCAAATTCGTCCACTTGGATGCGGCCACGTGAACGTCATCAATATAGCATCGGGTCAAGCTCAGTGGTGATCTTGTTGCAGACTTATAGTAGAATAATTTTCTTTAATTTTTTAGTTGCGCCGAGTTAATTGTTTTAGTCTTTTTAGAAGAGATACTGTAGAGAATCATACAGAATCTCTATTATCAGTCGTCAATTTGACGTGGCATATATTTCGCTAAGTATGGGACTTGACTTCCTTGCCTTTATGACACCTTTGTATTTATCTTCATATGAATTAGATCCTTATTATTATAAATCAATCATATAGCAATTTATTGTTTGAAATTATTGTTTATAATTATTATTAGTTTTGTATTTGATATCAATTAATATTCGTTTAAAATGAAGCATTTGGTTGCGCAGTGCTGTCCTTCTTTTTGTACATTTGACCGCATTTTTCTTGTGCGGGACAATTGGTAGCACTCATAGGTCGGTAAAATCTTGAACTTTTTCCGTCTTCAGATGATGTAATTTTTGGCCTCAGTTGATGGGTTCTCACTTGTCCCTTCTTCTTTAAGCCTTCAATTAGCTGATTGTCTGAAAATGACGTTGGAACAAGATTTTCCATTGTTCTTTCACCAAATTTTTGAGCCCGAATTTCCAGGTTCATCTTCAGGGTTGACTTAATACGCACAGGAGTAAAACACAACTTGTGGCAAATGTTTTTGTGACAGTGGGGCATCATTTATTATATGCTTCTGTATTGCTATATGTGATAATATAAGACATTTGGCCCAGTGATTTTATCAAAATCCACCTGACTTATTGCGGTTGAAGAGTGCCTTTGAAGTTAATCAGGGATAGCGAAGTACAGGAGAGTGAAGAATTAGAAATATAGGTGTTGTTATTATCGTCGTTATAATTATCTAACCTGTGATACAGCAGATTGTAACATTTTTATTATGCATAACAGCCGATGCAGTATTGGATATTACTGTTGATTGTACAATTCATGATTGGTTGAGAACTGTAAAAGGATACTTGATTATTTATTCATATTATTATTCCGAGTTATCTGTCAACGCGGTACGAGTATCCTGTTTCGCGCTAGTTTCCACTCCAAGCAGCCTGTTTACATTCTTTCTGTCTAGCACGTAAGAGATTTGTCAGCGCGTTTGAAATCGTCATCGTCTTCTCTAGACTGGGTTCGTGGCATGTCTTTTGAACCAGCTGCAATTGATTTTTGATATTTGCGGTGGTTTGGAGGTTAATGTTCAACAGTATTGATTTTGGCATATTCTCTGAAATCTTGAAATTTGAATATTTTCATGTCAACTTTGGAATGCTTGCTCACCAATTTAGTCTGTGCACTTTATCTATTATAAAATAATGAATACAATAATTTATTGTTCCGCTAACTTTCAGGCCCCTCGGGCCTGTTGCGCGAATAAATTGAAACCGATTTTGGCTTCGTGTATAATTTATTATCTGAGCTACCAGGAATTGGTCACCTGGCTTGGAGAATCTCCACGAAGTTGTCAGGGATCCAGTGATTGACTGCATGGAAACCGTCAATGGTGCATACAGAAATATCTGTATATGTTCCAATTTTCACAGTCAAAACTAGTTATCTTTATATTTGAACATGTCTTCTATCACCTACTTGGGGAGTTTCCTCCGATGGACTTACGTCGTAGGTAAATTTATAATGAATGTATGCATGTTATGAGTTCGGATACGTGTTCCTATATTAAAAAGGTGGATTCTGCCGTCCATTTCTAAGGTCATGCTTTCATACTTATTTGGGTAACTAGGTAGGAAAAAAATTGCTGCGGACGGTGAATTCTTTCTTTACACCATTAAACCAACACACTGTATATAAGATTTCGTTTTATATCATCCATGGTTTTACCAGTTATTCTGCTTGGTTAGTGTCCTGTACTACTGAGGGTTAGCTCAATAACACTAGGAAGGATTGACATAGAGTTTATTTCCATCCTACGTTTAACGATGGATTTCACGGTTATGTTGCAATGGCTCATGAGTGTATCATACTCATCTAATGTTGTTTCTTAGTATTATCTTTATTAGTAGAAGTAGAAGTATTCGCAGCACTTGCAAAAAAATGGTGTGGATAAATTCCTCTCATGGCACTTTGATTTTACGCTCCATATATATATATATATATATATATATATATATATATATATATATATATATATATATATATATATATATATATATAAGAAAATAATGTTATAATAATTTAATTCATCAGTATTTCTCTAGTTGAAATCTAGTCTGTCTTAATATTGACAAATCGATGGATACAAAAAATAAACATTTTAATCAACCTAAAAAATTGCACGAGATCTGCGAGACCCTTAAATTGGAGACCAAGTTGGATTGATCTGAACAGAACGACCGTTTGTCCGATTACTGGCTGCCACTGAAGAGTTGTCTAATAACGGCGAATAAACTTGTAATGGATTGATTGTATTTGACCACATAAGAAATATTTTGGTTGTACCAACTGTGTACATTTCTATAAAATTGTTGCTATTTATTGTAGCTAGCCGTCGTGCCTGTTTTCTTTATCAGTTTATGAAACCACAAAATGGATTCGTGTAAAAGGTGATATTTTGTCGCCTCTTATAACACTAAGTTGGCATTTTCTATCATTTTGATTGTATTCAATGGATGAGTTAACATCCAGTTTATGATTTTTTTGTTATTATAGTTCCTTACAAATTACGGCCGATGCGAAGGACCAACTGAAGCGTCTTGTCAAACAATTGCATATTGATCCGGTGTAAACTTATCTTTTTTGCGTTGACTAAAATCATCTACAAATTTTTGGTTTTATAGTGACTATCTACACAAATTGACATTATTATGATTATAAAATGTTTGAATTTTTTCTAAATAAAGTGTTTTATTGGTGTTTTTATGTTGTGGCTTTAATGCTAATTTTTTTTTAAATTAAGGACAACGGATATGAAGCTTTACAAACTTGTTTAATATAATTATCCAGTGTTCATTCAAATATTGCTGCGAGGACTGCAAATGATTACTTAAATGCTTCCGTTTCTCTAAAGATATCGTTAGCTGTATATCAGATTATCTTGTTTATTATTACTGCCAAACTCAGAATAAAAACTAAAGCTGGTGTGGCATCACAGCCACTTCTAAGAACTTATTTCTACAAAGTGTTTTATTTCTATATCACTTTCTCAGGTGAAGGTTATATGTTCTATAATACCAAATCTGGAGAAACCATTTGGATGTGTGGGTTGATATCGATTTCAACTGTGCTCCAACTGACAAAACCAAATAGGTTGTTGTACAACGGGAGTTTGCTTGTGGTGCGCGGATTGGGTAGTGTAATCAAATAGGTGCAATACTTTGAATCAAATTTAGCCCGGTTAGGGAAATCTTGGTAAGTACTTGACGAGTGCAAATAAATTCAAAAGCCGTCTACTGGATGAAATACTTTTTTTATCTTATGCAATGTTTTATGTTATTCTGACAATATGCTCACGTTTATATATTTTGGTTCATCATGTACAGTCATTCAAAGGTCAAAAGTGGCTTTTGTTTGACTGCCATATAAACATAAGGAGTGTAAAAAGTATATAAATGAAGACAGAAATTATATTTTAGAAAATTATTATTGAGAGAGAGAGAGAGAGAGAGAGCAGAGAAAGAGAGAAGGATTCCTAGCTACTATGAGTAAATTTATCAGGATAACTTACAGAAATAAGGAAAACTAAACCTCTCCACAACACCATCATGGCCAAGTTAGCATTCGGGCAAGGAAATTTCAGAAAATATTTAGTTTAACTGTCAACAGCTTCATTTACCGGCAAATAGTAACTCCGTTATGTTTTGGCTGGTTTGTCTGCTATCCTGGAGTTCAATCGCTTTCATCTGTCTGTAATGTTCATTTGTCATCACACTGTTCTTAATAGAAGACAGGTTGAATTAAAAATCTTAATTAAGAAATTTGAGTGCAATTATCTAGTATCCGCGTTAGTTCGAAAAAATCATGAAATGTTTTATTTTGCGGCAAAGTTTTTAGTGCCTGCACTAGCTGAATTCGTAGTACGGCATTAATGAAATCAAAATGCCCCATAGGAATGAACATGATGCTATTGGGTTGAAGCTCTTATTCAATAATACAATTACGCATACGTTATTCATTAATAGCCTATTTAATTAAGGCGTAAACGTAATCGGTATATCCTTAGGACGAACTAAATATCATAGTCAATACTATATCTCATAGCACTGTTACAACTTTATTGATTTCAATATAATTAAATAAAATATAATCAGACAAGGCCAATAATGCTTCATTATTACGGCAAATGTTTTGAACTCAATATTTTGCGGTGTGTAAGCATTCAGGTTATCAATGCCGCGTTTTGCGTACGCGGGTAATAGCTGTACACGGGCAGTTACACAAAGATCCAACTCAGGTTAATAGGCCCCGTTTGATAAGAACATCAGTGTTGTCGGTGCCAGCGTACGCCTTCTTTCCACCTTTTATCGAGTACAGATCCGCAACGTGCGGAATAAGCTGGAGTGTGTCGCAACGGCCTATCGGGTACCCATTCCATATAAGTTTGAATAACGCCGGTAGCACAACATTGAGAGCAGCCAGAGGTTATGTGAAAATTAGTCGCTGAGACCGAATTAACTTTATCTGTGAATGCACTCATCATGTATGTAACCACAGAAATAATTTGGTATCCGCCCTCTGGGTTGTTTTACTTCGATTTTTCTTTTTACGCACTGAAAGATTAGCGCCAACATAATATTTGTCTAAACGAATTTCTTGCTGGCTGCTGAATTCAAACCGGAAGCTTAACCATTGTTTTAACATGCAACTTGCTATGTAAATGCGGAAACAATGTTAGAAATCACGGTTTCAAATTTCACACTATAAAATATATCAAACGAGATCTAAATGTCTGGTTTACAGAGAGAAATTAACCAACTCGTACATTTTTATTAAAGGATGCCGATAATTTATTCAGTATGAGTACAACGAAAGACTTCAATTATGCTGAGTTGTTTCAAAAGGGGTATATTTTGACTACAGATATTTACTAGAAACGGCAATGCGGTTATGTAATGGAACTGGCGCAAATCTGATGATTAAGGATGATGAAGATGTGTTAACTTTAAATTTATTTCAATTTACTACAAAATATCTATGCAGAAACGTGTTTTATCTACTTTTCATAAATGAAGCTTCGTCATAAATGCTGTGACAACACGGATCAAAATGGAATTTTTATGTAATAATTTGAGCTCCGCATAAATACCAGATTTCATCCTTCATCAGGTCTGATTCTGTATAATCGATCGGAATCAGGTAAGTCCTACTTCTTCATTGCTTGTTGATTAATGGGTTTTTTACCATTAGCTGCTAGGGCTTAGATGTTCCCATCTGTGCAGCCTCTCACCGATTGTTGGCCACGTAGACATTGGATCTATTGACAAACTAACCATTAATAACTGCATTTTGCTCGACAATAATGATGAATAGAAGTTAATTGAGGATTTAACTTTTGTCTGAGCTCTATTCGACATTAAAATTTTTTACCTAACTATAAAACTTACATTTGTATCATCGGTTAGACTCCAATTTACATGGTTTATTGGGAATTTTTGATACTACACTTTAATGTCAGCTTTTTAGTTTTAATCCACCAACGTTAATGTGCTACCTGGACTAGGCATGAGAGTACCGCCAATTTGCCGAAATTGAAAAAAGACATTCACATTTTAAAGCGCTAAGTTGGAGGAATTTCGTTGGCAAGTACTCGTGTGTATGTGTAGGCGTAAGCCATGTACTAATCGATAACGGCCTTGTTTGAACTCTAAAATCGGATGTTCACAAGCGACCGAGGATCAGTTCCTTGAGGCTAAAACCTTCTCACGCCAAATGCCGTTGAATCAGCGGAGTGAAACTCGTCAACGAAACAATAAATTTTATTTTGCGCACTTTGGGCTTCGGGCTGGCATTGATGTTTCGCTTATAACTGTGAAAGCTTGACCATTGGCATTTGGAACCGACAGAGTTTCGTTTCACGAGCTTTTAAATAATAAAAGCAAAATTCATTTCTGACTACCGCGTAGATTTTTTAAAAAATAGCTTAATTATGAATCGAAATTGGTACCAATTTTTTATTCTTTTGAAGCAGTGCAAATTGTGGATATGCTTCTTGTTTCGTAATTCATAAATCATGAAGTAAATATGCATAATTGGTTTTATGTTGATTTTTTATTCGCTTAATTGACAGAGTATAAGCAAATTTATTAAACCGAAACTGTTGTTAATTAGAGTTTATATCTTGTGTGCTTTATACCAGTTGCGCTATTATGGATTCACATGAAGAGGTCTTACTAATGGTATCACCCTCCTTATCATAAATGGGAGACTACATGTCCATATTTTGCCAATACACTGTTATTCTTTGCTTTTTAAAGCTGTGCAGTAGTAGTAGCTGTTATGCGCCAATATAAGCTTTATTTACAAGTTGACAATTTATCTGCTGTTATAATATTCAATTAACCACGGAAACCCTATTTTCCTTGTCTATACAAATACTGAGGTTTAATTCGTGCCAGAGCAGTTGACCCGCACAATTTATTTGTTATGTCAATGGAGAGTGATGCTATTACGGTCTGCAGGGCTGCGGGAATTTCTATTTATGTTTTATATAATCAGATTCTTTGGGCAGCAAAGGCATTTTCTCTCTCGCCTTTTTACGTTAAACGGTTGTTGATTACGTTGGCAGTCATTGTTATTTCAGTCAAGGTTGCGAAATTTTTATAAGTATCAATAACAGTTACAAATACAATTCCAAGTATAAACTAAGTAATGAATGATGTCGAAAAAGCACTTTATCCAGTAGACCGGCTTCGACCTAATTGGGAACTCTTAGCGTACTGTCCTGAATTTACCAAGGACACGGCTTGAACATGGACACGTCTGTTGCTCTAACCATTGAGTAGTTGGTGCATACGTATTTCAAGTCCATTTTTCCATTAAGCGTAATAATCGCTGCTTTTTCAAAGGAAGCTATTAATTGATTAAATATTGGGAGCTGCATTTTAACTTTCTTTTAACCTTACTTTGTTTATTTTAGTTAATATCTCCACCGTTACACAATTTAATAGATGCTATTAAAGATTATATCCACTTCGGTACACGAATTCGTCTGTTCTACTCTTCCAATTGCATACATTTCAGTATGTTAGGCCAGGTAAAAGGATATGAAATATATATATATATATATATATATATATATATATATATATATATATATATATATATATATTATAGAAGCTATTATCAAATGAGTTTAAATGTAAAATCAACGAAGCAGCGCTGAGTAAATAAGAATTGATCTGAAATATATATATATATATATATATATATATATATATACAGTACAGATTTGGTTATAAAATGTTTGGTACTGTGAAACCAATTTATTAATAGAATGAATCTCCGATTTAATGTGATTGAATTCACTTCCTAATCGAAAATATACGGGTTAATAATTTACTAGAGACGCACACCGCCCAAAATAAAATCAGTTGGTCCTCGTGCTCTGATTGCGTCAATTTCTTGGTCATCGATATCTTCTGTTGTCTGGAATGAGGTAGCTAGTATATCTATGAAATGAGCATCCGAAGTTGATGCATCTAGATTTTGAATTTTCCCACTTTCGGAGGAGACAGATGAACTCATTGAGCTAAGTAGACCGTCATTTTTAATTGTCTGAATTTTTGCATTGTCGCCGATAGGCCTACCAAGATCCTCCGACAACTCCTCGTTACTAGCAGATCTGGAATCATCGTCTTCATCATCTGTTTTGTCGGTCGCAAGAGCGACACAGGTTGGCGGATCTGTAGCCAACGACGAATGATAACCACTGCGTTCGGCAAATACGCTATCTACATCGGCAGACTTAGCATGCATAAAATTTCTATCCATTGTTTCGTGTAGATCGGCACTAGATTTTTCTATTGCGGCAAACCTGCTAGGTTTGCCTTTAAGCCAATTCTTCGATTGCGCTTTGTTGGCGAAAAAATCGTTAATTGTTGTTGTGGTTACACCATGCCCAGTAGTTAACTGGTCCTGTCGTGTTACACGCGTGAATGACGTAGCCTCGCGAGTTAGACTATCCTTCAACGATTGGTTTGTCGTTTCTTGTGCCTTTGCAAACGCCTCGTCTGTTATTTCTAGCTGCGATAACCGTTTCGGGTTGATCATTTGTGATCTATTCATTGTAGCCCGTTTAGCGTCTTCAATTGTAGTAAAAACTTCATGATCAACTTTTTGGGGCGTTTTAGGCTTCTCACTAGTATGCTAAATACAGATAATTGTATTTTAACGAAAATATTAATAAAAGTCAAGCTTTAATAATTATTGAAAAATAAAATAATCAAAAAGTATAGGAAAAAATAGGTTTAGTCAATTTTTCTATAGATTATATGAAAAATCTGAATAAATTTTTGGTTAACGGAAAATTCTGGTGAGTTTGAAGTACTGTTACGAAATATATTTTTAAATGATTTTACTGTTTTTTAAATTTGGATTTTATATTATGATTTAATATTGGGTTCGTAATTTTGATAAATAAGCACCAATTTGAGTGGTATGGTATCTTTTCAATATTTTCATATAAAGAGCGACTAGATGGAACTTTACGTCGAAAGCGATGCGAAAAATGCCCAACCTGCAGGAAGGACAGACCAAAAACATCTTATTTCATGCCATTCGCGGCTTGGGCGCTGTAGTATAAGAGTCGCAAAACTCAATACTAGCAAGTAATTGTTGGGTGCCAATCAAATACGAAACCAGTCTACTCGTTGAAATGCATTTTTTAAATTATACAACGTTTATTTTAAACTGACAAACCCATACACATAAATATGTTTTTTTCGGTATAAACTAAGTGTTTAATCAAGTGCAAAAAATTCATCGCGTAGACCAATTTCATCCTTCTTGGGATCTTTTCAAGTACTGCCCTGAATTTTTCGCGGACGGGACTTGAAACGGGGAACACCCGCTTTTGTGCCTGAAACTCCACTGCCACACCCGTGCCGTATACTACACGCAATTTGAAGTCATATACCAACTTATGTGTTTTGGTTAGATTTTCCTCTAGGTGAAACCTATTTTTCACCACGAATTGTCATTATACCTGATACTTTGCCACTTAGTGAAATTATATTGATTTGAAAGATCATGGCTGGATTTTTATTATTTGTATTTTTGCAATCAAATAGCAAAGGCAAATCATCCAGTAGACCGGTTTCATTCTTTTTGTGAGATCTTCAAGTATTGTCCAGGATTTTACACGGACGGGAAACGAATCCTGACATGTTATTATTAGTCGTTATTTTCTAAAGGTAGTTTGAATATATATATATATATATATATATATATATATATATATATATATATATATATATATATATATATAATTTCCTACTGGAATACGTACAACACGCTAATTGTTATTGAAATGCGTATTCCTATTGAAATACAGTTGGACTGTAAATTTCGAAGGAATCTTTTTTACTCTTTAATAAAAATATATTTTTGGAGAGCTGAACAACTTAATTAGAAACAGGTAAAGTAGAAATATGCAATGCCTCCTGTTTAAAATAAATGTCTGTAGATTTAAAATATAACATAAAAATACCAACCTTATCTGACAGTAATCCAGTAGAATCATTGTTTTCGTTTTCAAAATCGTTATTACGTTGCTCGTTTGCATTTACTTCTACATTCTCCATATTTGAGTAATCTTTATCGTTAAAATTATATTCCATAGCTTTAGAACTGTCTAAAGTTGAAAGTTTGCAATTTCTACTGTCGGTGATTTCAATATTTAAAATACTTGAAGATATTGAACCAGATAGTGAGCATTTACTATCAATTTGCGCTGCTTTATTGGTGTTCGAAATTGACTCTTGAGTAGCGCCAAGTTCACTGAAGTTTCTTGCTTTATTTCTTAAGGTTCTACTTGAATTGCCAATTTTTTCTTCAAGCGATCTAATTCCTTGCGGTGTTTTGGTCCGAAATGCAGGTGTCAAGATTGTGGACGAATTTTCCAAAGAGAATGTTTCACTGTTTATATTCCAGTTTTCCTCATTGCTTTGTCGCCGTGACAGCCGAACTTGTGATGCCTATGGTGTAAAAACATCTGTTAAACCTCTTAATATATTATTATTATTATTATTATTATTATTATTATTATTATTATTATTATTATCTGCGATGAGAAAAACTTCAGGAAGGTAAAAGTATAAGCGAGTTTAACGCCTATCGCTGCAATTTTTCACGGTATTTTGTTATCATCACAAAAATTCTCTTTTGCTAAACACTGAAACAAGTGAAAAACTATTGCTGTGAGAACATTCATAATTTGCAGTTATTTTTCCGTAATTGAGCTGACCAACCTTAATGATGTACACATTAAACGACCTGATGTAAGAAACCCTACACTGAACATGGATGAACAGTTTTTGCACGATATTTTGCCTTCAGTTTTGTGTATGAATAACAATTGGTTTCTAAAAGCCAATGTTAATATTGCAAATATCTTTAATTTGAATACTAAACGATATTTAACGAGATGGAATGCAAAATATATATTGCTTTTCATCGACTACGATTTATCTACTGAATTGTCGCAGGGAAATGTATTCTTCAAATCTGGCTTAATATATTGTCTAGAACTTCAACTGAACAAATTTTGATTGCCAGATGGTGATAACAATTCTTTAAATTAAGTTTGCGAGTTTGATATAAACACCAATCACATTATATATATATATATATATATATATATATATATATATATATATATATATATATATCAATTCATTCAGTAGCCCGGGCTTGTACTTATTGGTTACACTTGAGGTACTGTCTGGAATTTCGCCGCAAAAGGGGCTTGCATATAGGAAAGATTGTTTCTGAGACTGTGGCTATTCGCCACACACTACATACAATTTTCAATTTTATTCTAACATATTTTTGTTTAATCTTTCGTTCAAATTGAGCGTATGTGGAATCTCTTTAGACCTAACGTTCTAACTAGACAGCCCAAATCTGTTATTAAAGAACAGACACTACACTATCTTTGGAAGTGATAATTATCCAGTTACAGATTTATTTATTGTATGATTGATGTCTACAATTACTTAAATCAAGGATTCTAGTTTAATATAATCATCAAACTCATTATATATGGAGATGTAGCACAGGATGCACTTGAAGAAAATTCTAACCAAACACAAGTCAGCAAATAAATTGAAATTTTATGTTGTGTACAACAGGATAGCACAGTGAATAAAGCCAACGACTCCAGAACAAACACGCCTTGATTCAAGCCCCGTCCACGGCAAAATTCTGAATAGTACGTGGATGAATTGCATTTAATACCTTATAGTCTATTATGGCAAGTGTAGTTATAATGGGATTTGTGTTTATATGAAGCTTGAATAATTTATTTAAGTAAATTTAAAATTCAACTTCAATAACTCATGTTAAATGTAATTAAATTCAACGGGTATCAACGAAAACAACATTTAATTGCAAAATAGAATTAATATAGCATTTGAAAACGCCGAGATGGCCTGTTTTTAATAAAATATTGATGAAACAATTATTTTCTATGGCTGTTTGCAACAAGTCTGTAAATCAAAAAAAAATTTGAATATTTTTAATTCATCATATTTCTAATTCAGAATTTGGCTTTAAATGTAATGCTGAAATAAAAATGCAATTGAAAAATTATAATTTTGTTTTTGATCAAGTGCTTACCTGTGGCGATTTTTTTGATTTTGTCGGAATTGGTCTTAGTATTTTGCCATTTAAATTAGCCAATCTATTTTGATTCCATTTTGTAGTGTCTCCGCCAAAATTGCAAGGTTCTAATGCATCATTGCTGTGTTCAATAATATTCGGATTCTTACTAGATTCATACTGCGTCAGATGGTTTTTGTTTAGCAGTTTCGTAATGCTGTTGTGCTGCTTTAGATTTCCCTCCTGCATTTTTTCTGGTCGAAACTGCTGCTTTTGGTTCTGGAAAATTTTATATATTTCACTTTGATATGGAACCCGTTATATTTATAAAAGAATGTTGACTAATTAACTAAAAATGTTATAAATATAATTATATAAGAGCATTTCGGAAATAAAATTGATTTTCATATGTAAAATTTTTTTTATTCGTAAAATAATAATTGTAAGGAATAGTTTAACAAAAGACAGTTAACCAAGGTCAAATTCTGTTTTTACAATTATTAACCTTCGTTTAACCTTATAGTTTTACAATAAATTTAATTTGCAATAAAACGTTGACATATAACGAAAACGTAAGATATATATATATATATATATATATATATATATATATATATATATATATATATATATATATATATATATGCAGATTTCGAGTAATGCTTACGCGGTAACATAAACAGAAGCATATATACAGGAACACACATGTACACACTATGATCCACTCTATGTTTAGTTCCTTACACAAATCAATATGAGATAAACATCAATTTGTTGCTAATATAGAAAAGTTATCATTCAGACAATGCGTTTTGAACTTCAATCGTCATTATTAGAGCACGACAGTGAGCCGGTTAATGATGATTCCATCGGTTTTCACTTCTCACAGTTCCATATACGGCCTACTATATTCGAATGACAACTGCAAATGTACTATTCAATCACGCTCAGTGGTAAGAGCACCATATTACGAAGCCGACGTACCCAGGTTCGAGACCTGTCCGCGGCAAATTATGGCCAGTACATGATGAGTTCTAAATAAGGATGAAACCTGTCTACTGGACGAATGGCCTTTCCAACACTAAACAATGCTTAGTATATACTGTTAAATATATGTTCATACTAGGTCAGGAGTTTAGATAAATATCAAAGCCTTGATAAAGGTAAATGTTATCACCGCCCCAGCAACCAAAATTCATGTAATTATATAAGTAATAAATTCGAAATCAATTCCCCATGTATTGTGGTGTCTGTTCTATAATGGCAGATGGTTAGGTAGAACTTTATGTCTGAAGTTATGCAATATAGGCTTAACCTAAATGAAAGACTAACCAAGAAACATTAGTTATTATTTAAATGAAAATTTTGTGTAGTATGAGTTTATGGTGGCTCAGTGGTTAGAGCAGCAGATTCCGAAGTAGACTTGCGCAGGTGCGATCACTGTTCACGGCAAACAAGGATGAAACAGTGCTTAATTTATACTGACATCCATGTAAAAAATGGGACAGGTTATTATACCAAGATCGCAACTTTGATATAATTAATTGTTATCACCGCTTGCATAACCAAAGTTTATTTTATTATATGGACATTTCTCTTGTTTCCGTCCGCAAAACTACCGTTACTTTTAATTAATTAGTTTACGGATGCTTGACGGTATAAATAATGAATTCGAGATTGTTCCCTATATATATATATATTTTTAAATTTATATTTATATATCTTGTTTAAAATTAAAATTTGCAAATTTTAAAA
>JAQBSW010005163.1:0-60508 GCA_029291075.1 Eudiplozoon nipponicum
ACTCATCAGTAGGAGCCGGTATTACGCCCTTTAACCACTATATATTTGGTGAAGAATGTGGAATAATAGGACGGTACAATCTCCTAGACGAATGTGTAAACCTGCAATAGTGAAGCTAACATCATATAAAGTCTCGAAAATGTGACTTCCACGCTAACTCACTCTATATAATATATATACCGAGTCTGTAAAAGATACTAACACTATGGCTATTGTGTCAGTAACCGATACCAACATTATTGTACCGAAAAGGTACATGGTACTAACACTGGTTTTCGAGTCGGTACATTGTACTATCCTTTTATCCTACATTATTCACCCAAATATATAGTGGTTAAAGGGCGTAATACCAGCTCCTACTGATGAGTCGTCAGTAAGCACGAAACGAATGTGCATGAGATTATACATTTCGTTCATGCTGCCTTTGGTTTATCCTTCTGGTCACAAATGAACTAATTTGTTACTAGGTTCGCAACACGTAATACAAACTTGCATATATATTAGCTCTCCGCAACAAACAGTATTTAACTGTAATATGTTGAATTAAATGATGTCATACTTACCGCGAAATGTGATAACTGATATCGATCAAGGCCAGAGCGTATGGATTTACTGGAGTAGCAGGTGTTCAGAAATTGTTGTAGTTCTCAATTTCGGTGAACTATAGCATAAATTGATATCCATCAGTTTGGTAGCATGAACTGATTCGGTAACCATAGTGTTGTACCATGTACCTTTTCGGTACAATAATGTTGGTATCGGTTTCTAACACAATAGCCATAGTGTTATTATCCTTTACAGACTCGGTACATATATTATTTTAGTGCTTAGAGTTAGCGTTGAGAAGTCGCATTGTCGTAGACTTTATATGATGTGCTTCATATTTTGCGGGTTTACACATTCGTCTGGTGTACCGTCTTATTATCCCATTCTTCACCCAAATATATATTGGTTAAGGGTGTAATGGCTCCTACTGATGAGTCGCCAAGCACAAGGAAACAGGTATTGCATGAATTACACTTTTCGTTCATGCTGCCTTTAGTTTATCCTTCTGGTCACAACTGTGTTTTATTGTTGCAGGTTCACCAACGCCTAATACATATATATATATATATATATATGTATGTATGTCTCTATATATATATATATATATATATAATATAAAACTTGTTTTCGATGTCAAATGGTAACATTTCAGGCTTTTCTAGGTGTACCCTCATCCTATATTCTTGCCTTTGTTGCAATGTACGAAAGTGAGAATTTGAGATAAATATCCTTAGTATGTTTGAACAATTTGCAAGCCTTTTTTGGCCCTCTCTCTATCAATTAGCCACATGAAAGAAAAAAGATTTGCAAGATTTTGCAAGATTTCATTTTTTGCTAATAACTTTTAAAGCAAATATATAATTTTCTCTAGGATTTGTTGCATCTTAGGCTTTATAGCAAGTGTGTTATTTTGTTAATAACAAGTGAATTATAATTTGGTTTTCAAATTGATCTATTGGATTTACTATTATATATGCTACTTGCGCGTAAGATTTGACCGCATTTTTCTTGTGCGGGACAATTGATAGCACTCTTAGGTCGGTAAAATCTTGAACGTTGTACATTTGCAGGTGCTCTGATTATTAGGAAGACAATAAAAAATACTTTTGGAATTAAGATAAATATAAATATATCTGCCTTGAATGAGGATACCACATTTGCCACAAAATGAGTTTTATTCCTATGCTTAACTTAGCATTATGAGCACAATTAAATGTGACTGTCACAAAGAAAATATAGTTCAATACATGAAGAAATAATATGCCCCTATGAGGGATCGTGCTTTATATATATATATATATATATATATATATATATATATTTAGAGAGAGAGAGTGATAAATTTTATGATTTCATTGAATTCGAATACAGGTAAAAATGAAGGAGCATTTGGCCAATCGTTTTACGTTATTGATCGTTACGAGAATTTAATTAGAAATTATTCCAAGTGCTAGGCAAAATATTTAAAAAGAGAAAAACTTAAATACATAGTTTCTACATTATTCACGCTTCAGTGTGTAATATTGACCGTATTTTTAGTACCAATCTCATTAATCTAACAGCGCACATGAAGTTTCAATTAAGGTGTGTTGCGTTGAAAATTGAATTCGCATGGCCGACAAATGGACATTGCTGAATATATGGACTTTATGCAATCCTACACAAGAAATTAGAAGCAGCTTAATCAACCGCTAGTCAGTTAGCCGTCTTACTGTGAGGATGATCATAAAAGGTCGAGACCCGTCAATACGTTTGACTGACGGTAGTTTTGCTATGTTGTGCCACAACTGGTTAAATACAACTGGATTTTGTTTAATTAAAGCTCGCGAAGTCGATTAAAAGTTGAGTAAGATGGGTTGGCAATTTATTTTATTTAAAAAAATTAGATTAGTATTACTTACTCCAATCAAATGTAGATTCCTATCGTAATATTAAAATTTGGTTTTCCAAATGGCAGAGGAGAATGGTGAAGTAGTGATAAGAAGTTTGTCAATTAAATCTTTGTACTAAGTGAATGTGATCTTATCGTGTAAAAGAGGTCTACAGAAGGTTGTGAAATGAAAATATTTGGGCTGGTTTGTTACGTTTGGTTAAAGTTTCCTTATTTTAACTTTAAACGATTTTCGCAAATATTTGATGCGTAGTAAATTGTATTTTTATGCTTTTATGGTTGAATCGTCTTAAGTTTGATGAAATGGTAACGTATGTAAATATGTATCTGTCGTTTTAGTTCAAATCAGGAACACGAACATACATCAAAGAGTACATGACATATTCTGCAGTCTTATAGTCGAATCCTTTTCGAGCTTATTTTCTAATATACTAAAGAATTCACAGTTAACCTATCAGAAACTATATCTCTGACGAATTATGGTAAAACAGTTAGACAGTTCAATATTATTTATGAAGATATGTTGCGAGTTTGAGGCGAAGAGTTGCACCCTACTGATAGTTAGCTAGTTAGCACTGAACAGATGCATCCTAATGAAACGTTTCTTAGAAATTACGTCCTAGTATTTTGCAAGAGAAGATGAACTACATTAAGATGTTATTTATTTTAATCTGTTTCACAGAAAACTAGAAATTTTATATGATGATGTTTCTGATAATTTCGACGATACTGGTGGGAATGATGATGTTGATTAAGATGACGATATTCACGTTGATGATGATGACGATGATGATGGTGATGATGATTATGATGATAATGATGATGATTATGACGATGATAATCTTAATGATGATGATGATGATGATGATGGTGGTGATGATGATGATAATAATGATGACGATGAAGATGATGATGACGATGATGATGTTAATGATAGTGATGATAGTAATGATGATGATGACGATGATGATGATGATGATGAAGATGATGATGATGATGATGATTATGATGTTGATGATGATGATGTTGATGATGATGATGATGATGATAATGATGATGATGTTGATGATGATGATGATGATGATAATGATGGGGATAATTATGATTATGATGATTATTGGTATAATTATTATGATGATGATGATAATGGTTATGATGATGATGATGATGATGATGATGATGATGATGATGATGATGATGATGATGATGATGGGGATAATTATGATTATGATGATGATTGGTATACTTATTATTATGATGATGATAATGGTTATGATGATGATAATAATAATAATAATAATAATAATAATAATAATAATAATAATAATAATAATAATGATGATGATGATGATGATGATGATGATGATGATGATGATGATGATGATGATGATGATGATGATGATGATGATGATGATGATGATGATGATGATGTTTATGATGATGATGTTAATGATGATTGATGATGATGATGATGATGATAGCGACGATGATGATGATGATGATTATGGTGATGATGATGATGATGATGATGACGATTATAATGGTAATGATGATCCTTGCTGTTACTACATGATGATGATGATGATGGATGATGAAAATGATGATGTGAAGAAGAAGATGTTGATGATGGATGATGATCAAGTGATGATGATGATGATGATGATGATGATGATGATGTTGATGTTGTAGATGATGATGAAGAAATTGATGATGATGAAGAAGTTGATGATGATGATAATGATGATGATGATGATGATGATGATGATGATGGTGATGATTTTGATGATGATGATGATGATGATGATGATGATGATTATGATGATGATGATGATGATGATGATGATGATGATGATGATGATGATGATTTAAAATTACCAAATAAATTATTTTTGAATTAATTTATTAAAATGGACAGCAGAAGATGCATGACCTGATTTTTATACACATGCTTCATGAATGTTAAAATGATAATGATGCTCAATAAGAAAATTGATTGATTACTTTGTGATTTTGGGATTGTTTTCGTAAATTAGTGTTCCAATTTTTACCATCTAGGTATTGCTCTATGCATTAATAACTGAAAGCTATTCCGATTCATCATTGTTAAAAATTGCAATGAGAACGTAAATCTGGCTATTATTGAAATAATAAAACCATCTCATTAAATGAAAATTAATATTTTCTCTTTTGCTGAGTATTTAGCCCAATGAAATGTTCGATGCATTGTTGCGTTACAAGAGAAAGTACGGCAGATTGCTAGCGCTAATTTTGTTTCTAAAGGGAAAAGGTTATAGCAGATTCAATGTTTAATATCATGGCACAAATATCGAGATATTCAAAGAAAGTATGAAGTGATGTGAAAAACAACAAATATAACAATATAAATAATCGAACATTGGTTGCGCGGTCGGTGATAACATTTACTATAATCAAGGTTGCGAACTTTATATAAACACCTGACTCATTAAGTACATTTGTCAGTATAAACTAATAAATTTTATAGTGTAGAAAATGCAATTAATCCAGCAGACCGGTTTCACCCTTATTGGGAACTCAACGCGTACTGGCCAGAATTTGCAGCGGACAGGGCTCGAATCTGGGAAAGTCTGTCAAATGTACTTGATGGGTCAGGTGTTTATATGAAGTTGGCAACCTTGATTATAGTAAACAAAGATAATCATTTTCAGAGTATTGCACAATATACGCCACTCTCTTCCTAAATGGCTAAAAATGTACGAAGTCTCATTGGATGTCACTAGTGATTTGTTTAAAAATCACGAAATGGCACTCGCCGGCCGCAATAATTTCCATTATGAGAATATTGTAAGTGTATTTTTACAAAAAAATGGAGTAATTGACCAACTTTTGAATCAAAGTTTATTTAAATCAAGGTTTCGAACATGATATAAAACCCTGTTCCATTATATAGACATTTATCAGTATAAACTATGCCTTGTATAAATTAACAAAGTCAATTCATCTAGTAGAGCGGTTTCGTCTTTATTTGGAAATCTTAAAGTTCTAACCCAGAGATTTGACGAGCACGGGACTCGAATCCGAGCATATTTTCTTCGGAATCCTTAAATCTATCCACTGCCTCACTATCAAATGTTTACATAACGGGATTTGTGTTTAATATCAGGCTTAGAAACAATGATGTAGATAATTGCTGTCACCACTCGCGCAATCAAATTTTGATTAGTTTTAATTTGATATCCTGCTGTAAATGCTGCTCAGCTAAACGAGGAATAACTATTGCTCATCCCGCGTATGAGAGACCAAATATGCTGATGCTTGTTATATTAATAGACGATTGCGAAATAAAATTTTCTCGATTATTGGGAAATCGATAGATCGTGGACATTCCAAACTCTGATACGTTCTTTAGTCCAAGTCTTTATTGTCACTTTAGATCAAGGCAGCGGATTTAAAGACAGATAAATTAGATAACTGCCATTTTCGTTTGTTTAAAGAATCTGTTCTACTCCAATAAGCTACCCTATAAAAGGCCTGAGCTTTTTTATGTATGAATATGGAAACACTTTCCAAGAATATTGTGTTTGGGATGCTCCCTTAAAGTTGACGCACAAAGCATGTCCGTATAATCACCAAAGCTGATCTTCTTTAGATCCTATGCTACAATTTCAGCATTCGCATATCTTCAACAGCCGCTCATGTTTTATTAAGGCAAATACTTGTATGAAAATAATATTTTTTAATTCATAAATAATTATGTGTTATTCTGTGATCACGGCACAAACTAAAATTGTACCATAAATTTTACGAGTCCAGTATAGAACAGTGCCAATTTAGATTTACCTATATTTGTCTTGACTAAACTATTTAGCCCACCAGCCTTCAGAGAAAACCATTTAGTATTTAACTGGAATAGTAGATATATAACAAGTAGAATTATAATTTAGCCAGAAACAAGAAAATTATGAAACAAACTTTCAGGCAACAAGCAATCGGAACAGCTATCACACCAACTCACCAACACAAACTGGAACATAAAAAGCTGGAACTGATTCTGAAAAACGCAATTGGCCCAAATATCAATTTAAACAAGGAATATTTAATAATATATAATAATATATATATATATAATAATAATATATAATATTTAATAATCAAGGCTCTTAAATAGACAGCCAGCGAGGACAACTGAAATATCAAAGGAAAGGCACATAAGACGGTTGAAACGCGACTTTTCAAAATTATCAGTTACACGAACACCTGCACTCGCAAAAATATGTGGACAGACATCTCATCATCTTTAGTTGATAAAATCGTTTACAACTGAAGATCTGCTCACAAAATGCTCGATATTTGTTGGCTCTTACCTGCTTAACAAAGTTAATAAATTTTCAAGAAATGATTCTTTTTTAGATTGCAACTATGGTATATAATTTTCTATCTCAGAAGTATTTAAATTTTAGAGAAATTCAGCATCATCCCGTAGAAAATGCAATATATCGGAAAAAGATTGTCTTGTACCAACAATATACTGATTCATTAACCTTTTATGAAGAACTCATATCCATGTGTAAGATATAATTACGGAAAACGTTAATTTAATCATGATATCGCCGCCACACTATAATTTCAATTAAGATGCTCTATCGGATTGCAAAATACAAAATGATACAACAATATTTTAAATATTCATTAACTGGCAATTCTTAAACGAATTTGTACACATTAATTAGATCCTTTATGACGATCAACTCAGTTTTTGCAGAGGTATTGCTCGGGAGAAAACCACATATAACAGAACAGAATTGCCTTGAAAAAGTCATATATTGTTCATAATTCAAATTGGGGAATCTTTATATACGGTTTAAGAAAATCTTTCCAGGCCAGCCAGAAGGAAATCTGGTAAAGTAGTTTCTCTGGAATGTGTGATATTAACATTTAGTCTTTAGGTAAAAATAAATTCGTCACACAACAAATCTCTCGAACGCTCTGAGTATTTCTTTTGCTTCTAAAAGTAAACAAAATCGGACAGCATAAATAAGGCATGATGAATACTTGGATTAGCAATCAGCTAGTGTTTTGTGCACGAAATGATCTAGAGTCTTATATTTCGCAACATAGTGGGAATTGTTTTTAAAACTGTATCTTTTTTTAATTATTTTGAATGATTTATGTTTTACAATAGATGAACTTAAGAATGAGTTTTTTTCTGATTTATCTCATAGTCCATGTTTCTTAATGAATATTTTATGAAAAACATTATTAAACATTTCTTTTCTGGTTAAGTAGATTATAGATTTGTAATTCACCTGAACGATTAGTGAATTTCAATTTACAGTGAAGTATAACTCATATCTTAAAAAATTCATCTTCCTCTTTATATAATTAAAGTAGTATGACGATTTATATATATATATATATATATATATATATATATATATATAATAGCATATATATATATAATTTTAATTAAAAACTTTAAATGCATTTTCTTTACATGCTATCAGAACGAAAGCCTGGCCGCCATTTTTCTAGGCGTAAAAGTTGAGTTTTATGATATTGTGCCAAGTGTCCGAGAGAGGAATCCCTAAGCATAGCAAATCTTGCTACTATAGTTGAATTAATCAAAATTGTTGTAGGAATTGTTTTTGGTAAGTTATGTTTTTACTAATTTTTATAAACACATTAAATCTTCATAGCTGTTGTTTGTATAAACTAAGCATTTCACCATATGGAAAAGAAATTGATATACTAAACTAAGTTTGTCATTATTGTGCACTCGTGTGTAGCAGCCAAAACTGACGCGTCCACGACATAAATTTGGCCACATTTAGATCACAGTCGAGGAACTCATTCACCACGCCATAAAAGTCACGCATTCCATGCCATGCTAATTTTAAACTAACTTATGCTGTCAGATAACACATTCCTTCAAATGAGTAAACGAGACAAACACTTTTGATGTTAAGTTAAATCTCACGTTTTCTATATCTGCCGTTTTAAGGCAAACACGTATGTACATATAAAATTCTTAGAAGCAACCGAAGATAGACTGCTATTATTCGTTCTAAAATCGATTAAAAACTCGTTACCGGCTTTTATGAATATGCAAGAAATTACCTGATCTGAGTTTTGACTAAAGCAGTTAGTTTTCCAGTAGTTTTCTTTCTTCATTAGTTTGTTTTGTAAAACTGGTGAGGATGGACCAACCGAAGAAGGCTGCCGATAAAGGCTGCCGATAAAGGCAGCTGAAATACTTTTTGAAGCAAAAACAAAACTACTCGAAAACTAACTGCGTTAGTCAAAACGCAGGTCAGGTAATTTTGATTACTCCAGTTTCGCAAAATATTTTATTTATATGCAAGGTTTAAAAAGATTTAAATCGCTTTTAAACTTTGCATTATAAGTTGGAAAACGAAGAGTATGCATATATATTAACAAAAAATTGAAGAGAAAATAACTGTGTAAAATGCCTTACTACCATCGTTAGCAGTGACTGAAATTACAAAAAAAAACATCGCCAATGAACTCCACAATCCGCACGCCCCGCGCCGTTACTAAGACGACGGAATGAAATTAAAGAACAAGGCGAAACGAAACAAAATTTTTGGGGAAAACGTTCATATATTAAACAGCCAACAAAGCGGACACATTGTCAAACCATAATTCATCAATACAAGAATGACCAGATCTCAAACATCACACTGTAAAAATATGAGAATGGCCTTCACACGCACACACACACATTATGCACATGCACTAACAAAATCAGTTCACAACAAACCGCTAACAAGAAGTACAAGTGAAACGGAAAATCAGACTATTTTCCACCAACTTAATCAAATGAAAATCCATGATGTATATAAATGAATGTTTGCACAGTGTTGCTGAGTATTCTCGAAAATAAATGCCTATGATCCATTTTGTTATTAAATGTATTTTCTCTTTAAAAATTATATATATATATATATATATATATATATATATATATATATATATATATATATATATATATATAACGAATTTCACCAAATGATCAAACAAATACACACTCACACACATTAAAATCACATTCCAGATGCCAACTAGATGTAGAGCAAGTATTCTTACGGAAATAAGGACTTATTATTCTTGTAAGTTTAATTAAAAAATAGTTTTGCTAAGTTGTGACGGGTTAGCATTGATTCAATCGAATTTAAAATTGTCTCGTGATTTTCTGAATAAGCGGGATGGTGGCATCATTTTTATTATTGCTGTCTTCCGTCTGATTTAGATAAAATCCGTATTCCATTTCTGTCTTCTGAAAATAGCTTTTATGCAAAAAACGTAAGTTTAGTGTAGATAATGTAGAAAATGACATTCAAATTAGCTCATTATCAAATTATTGGAATGTAATTTTATGCATGTTTTTATGTATTTATTAAAGCATTTAATTTCAAACGACTTCAAAGCATTAACAAATGCTCCAGCTGAAAAATTGCCTTCATGGGAATTTATATTTGAGGTAATAAAGTATTAAAAATCATGAAAAGAATTTTTACCACCATCTGTGATTTCAATAATTGTTAATTTGTACTCGTTGTACCTGATCGGAAATGTTGGATTTCTACTGCTCCACCGTCAAGAAAATAATAATTTTGCAACGTCCGCTATACTAACATAAGTTATAAAGTTAAAAACTGATTAATTGCGTGGTTGGGGATAAAAATACTCTAAAACGTGTTTTGCGAGCTTGAAGTAAACACCAATCCTATTGTATCTGATCAGGCGCACGACATAGCAAATTAAAAACGCTTACGTGTGTAAGAGTTGTGAAATTATATTTTGTAATTTTAATATTACTTTTAATCAGTATCTGCTTTGACATGATGCTGATTTGTATGTCTTAGTTTGTTTCAGGATGCCAATCAAAGTTGATTTTATGGTAAGGTTAACAGAATGTGACGGACAAATGACAGACATGAAGTTAAAATTGTTATCATGTATGAGGTGTAACTAATTATTTCATAGATGACCAGAAGGATAAACCTAAACAGCATGAACGGAACGAATAATCTCAAGAGCACATTCGTTTCTGGCCCGCTGTGCACATGAGATTTTCCTTTCCGATCATGCTGTCTTTGGTATATCCTTCTGGTCATATTCGAAAATATTTGACATTATTTGGTACTAGGTTCACAATACCTAACATATAATTGCATATATATTAGTTCTTTGCATCAAAAAGTATGTAACTGTTATATATTTCATTGAATAGTGTCATGATTATCGCGAAAAGTGATAATTGCTATCGATCAAAGACATATTTTATGGACTTTCTGGAGTAACAGTTGTGAAGAAATAGTTGTTATTCTCAATTTTTTGAAAATTAGCATAACTTGAAATCCAATGTACCATGTACCGTCTCGGCAACCACAGTGTTGGTTCCTTGTACATATTCGGTAACCATAATGTTAGTATCAGGTTCTGACACAACAGCCATTGTGGCGGTACCCTCTTTACAGGTTTGAGTTATGTATATATATATATATATATATATATATATATATAGTGAGTTGGATTATATGAAGTTAGCTCTACTACTGTAGGTTTACACATTCGTGTAAGAGTGTGTACCGTTCAAGTGTCAAGAATTCATCCCTCAAATATTTAGCAGATAAAGGGTGAAATACCGGCTAAAAATGATGAGTCGCCAGAAAGCACTAACGGGATGTGCGCAGAAGTTTATACATTCCGTTCATGCTGACCTCGGTTTATCTTTCTGGTCATATTTTAACCAATTTTTTACTAGCTGCGCAACACCTTATGCATAATAGTATTTCATGTTGTAAGACTATTATAATTTTTCGCGATATTTGTTGGCGACTACATGCTGGCTTACTTATTCATATTTTGATTGTCTAAATGTCTGCCAACAACTGAGTTTGAAACAAAACTATAAAAGGCACAAAACCTGTATATTTCCCAGGTCTCACTAGAAAACGTAGACCACAGAGAAGCATTACATCCAAAAATGTTCTGTTTATCAAATACAGGTTATAAGATCACAGTGATTCAGTTAAATTGTAAGTATTTACAAGCTAGTGTTCTTTTAAATCCAGTTTTCTTGCCCTATAACGTGCACCATTCTCGTGTTAAATCTGGCGTACAGCAAAATGAACTAGCGTTAGTTACACAAATTTCCGTGTTCCCCTTTCCTTTTTTCGTAATCATAACACGACGACAAATTGAAAGATGGAGATCTATTGGAAATGTACATATAATTATTTGACAAGCATTGATGCGGCTCTAACCTCTCATAGACTCATGTATCAATCACTCCGCTGGAACGATCAGCGAAAATGTTTCATTCAGTGAAAATGATATTTTATGCAGCCACCGCAAATTCAGTACACGTGAGATGACTATGGATGAAAATATTAATTGAATTAAAAAAAAAGAACTTTCCATATATATATGTAAATAAACAACTATACATGACGTTGAAATACAATGCTTCTGTTTTCCGACTTGCTGTGATGTTGAGCAAGGAAGAGCGAGACACAATGGCAGACTATTCTGACATTCGAGCGATTTAATGTAATTTTTACATAATGTGAAAATGATTAAACACAAAAGGATTGGTGTTTTTTACAGCTTACATATTTGAATAAAATGACTGTTGGCATCACCAGCGCGATGAAGGATTTTTTTAATTGTATAAAATATATTTATTATAATAGCTAAAAATTTGAAGTTTTTTCGTGACTGCATAGAGTGTTTGAAGCCAACATTTTCAGTGAATTACAATACTCGCAAGACCTCATGGAGTGAAAGCCACATATTTTTTCTTGTTTTCTTATGTATGCATTGCAGGCTTTAACAGAAAGACAAAAAATGATTTAAAGAATTTTTAACTACACCTACGCAATGAATACTTGCTTAATTATATAGCTTAAAGTAGTGACGATATCTGCAATAAATTATTTCTGCGACTACATTGGACTTCTACAGTCGACATTTCAGTTAGGTAAAATCTTCGTGAGATTATTTGGATAGAGGGGCGTATATATTTATCTCTTTCCATATATGCGTTGCGGTTATTTTTGTCGTAAGTCAGAGTACATCCGTGATCTGATGATGAAAATTACAAATCGAACTGCTTAAGTAGATGTGACTTAAGGTAGACATGAGATGTTGTGCGCCTGCTTAAACAATATTGAATTTTTGTTTTCCTATAGCTTGAAAATGAATGTTATCATTAAAAACGATATCAATTATAGCACATTTACATAATATGCATTTGGAGCAAATGCTGCAACAATGAATAGTCGTGCCTGTGCAGAACTTTTGCAAAGAAAATTTCCTGTCAAGTAAAATAATTGTGTAAAGGCCAAATAACTTTTATTTCATTTTTATGTTTGAATTGCAGTTCAATCTTTGTTAGTCAGTTAGCGCTTGTGCTCTGAGAATGAACAGAGAAGCAAGAACAGGCACAGTAGGTTTGGATCACGACAGTTTTGCATTGTATAACACCGGTTATATACCATCGGATTAATATTTATCTGAAACACTAAAATTTGATTCAAAGAATTTTGACCAAAATTTTTGAATTCACTCTCAGTTTAATTTTATAATTTTTAATTATTGCGCTCGCCACAAAAGTTTCTATTCGTCACTGCATAGACAACGTGTGACAGGCTTATCTTGTCGGGAACATTCCTCGTGAGACTAATTTAGGAGAGGGGCGTATATATATTTATGATTTATATATATATATATATATATATATATATATATATATATATATATATATGCTTTGTGGTTTGGCTATCATAGTTTGCCGTGCTCTGATGATAATGACCATAGAAGTTCGAATCCTCTCAACTCAATTTGATTGAATTTAATTTCGTTATATTACTGATTTGATGCAATTTAGTTGGTGTTTATTTCAAGCTAACAAAGTTGACTGAAGGAATCAACAATTGTTTAATGATATAAAATATAAATGCAGTTGTATAGAGTTTCTGCAGTCGAAATTTCTAGTGCTAGAAATTTTATACAATGGCATAGGTGTCTATCTGCAGCTTGAAAAATTGATTACAATAATTGTTGCCACCATCAACGCAATCGACATTTGCTAATAAGATAACATATATGTGCAGGGAGCTGCAAAAAATATAATTTTCGTGACTGTATAGATATTTTTCTGCCTTCATTGTCAGTCAAGTCCAATAACTGCAAGACAACATGGGGTGAGAGCCACATAATTTTACTGCTTTGCTTTTGTATACACTGCAGTGTTTATGAGAAGCAAACAAGGCAATTTAAAGAAATTTTATCACAACCGGTGCAATCATCCTTTATTTAATTATATTACGTACAAATGTGACGAAAGATGAAAAAAAATTTTCATTAAATTTGAAGCCAACATTTCCAATCAGGAGAATGACTTGGAGATTAATGAAAAGAGAGATGTATATATATATATATATATATATATATATATATATATATATATATATATATCTGTATATATGTCCATTTGTGGATACTTGAGAAAAATACGTGAAGAAAACAATTCTTGTATTTCATTTGCCTACTTCTGCACAAGGAAAGTGTAATAAGGAATAAATTTACCTGAACATCCAATTTAAGGTGAATTGTATTTCCCGCATAGCACAGCAGGAAGTTGAAATGGCATCAAAGCGCACATTTAATGCGGTTTAACTACAAGTGTTTTTTTATTTTAACGTACTTGTCTTTACAAAATAAGAAATAGCCCTTAATGTCGATTTCAATTTTAAATACCAATATAAATCTGCAAGTTGCTGTTCAAATTACGTGGGCCGATCGATCAGACGGTAAATTACTCGAATGAGAGTAAATTACAATTCAAATCAAATGGTATTTACACATCAGTAATTGTACAACATATCAATGAAACATTGAATTCCAGTCAAGCACAATGTCAGAGGTGAGAGCGGCATATCTAATTTTGCTTTCCATATATATGCAAATGGATTGATCATTGCTAGTCATTTTTCCGACGTACACTGATAATGATCATGAAAGGTCGAAACGCGTCAATGCGTGTGACCGGAGGTAGTTTTGCTATGTTGTTCGACGACTGATAAAATACAACAGGATTGGTGTTTACTTCAAGCTAACAAACTTGATTTAACGAATTGTTGCCACCACCCGCGCAATAAATTAAAGATTAATTGTATATCCTATATATATGTGTGGCGAAAACTGCAAACAGTTAAAGTTCGTGAGGGCGTAGAAATTGTGCAGCCAACATTTCCTGCCATGAAAAATGTATGCGAGACTATTAGAGGTGAGAGCAGCATATCTAATTTTGCCTTCCATATATATATGCAATGCGGTTTGATCCTCGCTAATCAGTTTACTTTCATAATTGATGATGATCATGGAAGGTCGAAACAGATCAGGGCGTGCGACTGACGGTAGTTTTGCAATGTTGTTCGACGACTGGTTAAATACAATAGGAGTTGTTTTTACTTCAAGCTAACAAATTTGTTTTAAACTAATGTTTTCACCACCCGCGCAATCAATCAATGTTAAATTGTATTGTATGTGCGTTAACCGGACGTAGCTGTTAAGATAATTGCCAAATGCAATAACTTCAATGTACCAACCACAAATGAAGCTGCATGGATTAACAAACTTTTGCCGTATTTATGCAGGCATAATAAAGCTGTTCGGCCATTAATCTGGAACTTGATTTGATGCACACAATTGCTTGACCGTTCTTCAATTTGCACCCTTTCCACGTTTACGTTTGCTTTTTAGTCATGCCTTTAATCATATATATATATATATATATATATATATATATATATATATATATATATATATATATATATACTCATTAATAGATACTTGTGAAAAATACCGAGAAAGAAAGGGTTCGGTTATCACATGAAATTTTCTTTTATTTTTGCACATGGAAGTATCCTATGTATTTACATTATATTTAATTTTACGATAGACAGTCATCTAAATTAAACGTTTATATCAATGACCGCAAATAACACTGGTTCTGTTAAAAAGCTAAAATGCATCACTCACGTATGTTGGAGAGGCAGGGTAGCAAAATTATTGCAGTAGCGAAATTATCCCTTAGTATCATATATCTTTGTGGCAATGAGAGGTTTGTGGTCCAAGTGTTTGGGTGACTATTGAAAGACAGACAAGCGAAGTCCAGGCTGTTTGTTGTTTGATTCAGATACGGTGTTGTTGATAGTTGAAACTTTTTACTTTTCTCTAATTGATTGTTTTTAATGAACAACTACTGTTGTATTCCCTGTATTTGTCCTTTACAATTGATTGTTTTTCAATCAAATCTAATAATACTGTTTTCCAAAATTCCTTGTTCATTCGCATGATTGCAATTGGCTTAAGAAGTAAAGTAGGATAGGTAAAATAATATTTTTGTTTCTTTTTCGCTATGGCAGAAATCATTATTAGTAACACGAATAGCACGCACATCCATATTAGGGCAAGGATAGTGCATCCGTCATTAAAATGGATACATTTTGGACTAGCTAGATTATGAATGTCGTGTTTTTTTTATCGACCAGTCACAAATCATTGATCATTAATTCTATTTATATGTGGAGTGATTTTTTTATGGTACTTTCATCACTATTTTAAATCTGTAAAATGTTTTAAATTGAGGAGACCTAATGGTAACGGGTTGAAAAGTGCTTGAGCATAGTTAAGCAACTGATTGACAATCCGTTGAATGATCGATATATGCAGAATAATTCGTGTGCCTAGCTAAGCAAAGTTCTGTGTAAAATTATTGAACATACTAAATCACTGCTTCTGATTGAATATGACGTCATATAAACGATAATAATTTATACAAAAAATGCTTGCAAACAGTAGTCGGGTATACTGTGTCACCGAATGAAAGCGAAGCTGATACAGTGAGACCCGTAACATACTAACGTGATAAAGATGAAACTGAATGGCAACGCCAGATGTCTAGTGTAGAAGCTAATGCACATTGGACTATTGCTGACGTATGTGAGTCTGGTAAGGCGTGTCGTGCGAGCATTTGCTATTTACGTGAAATGCAGCATGTATGATAAATGTAGAAAAATGAACGAAAATGTTATAAGGAAATAGCATAAAGATCTATAAAGTGTGTTTTATTAAATAGTCGCTGCATACTTGCAAATCACCCTTCCTTTGGCATGACGTTAAGAAGTAATCATATTTGTTGGAGAAGTCCCATGCAACATATGGTCGATTGTATAATAGAGAGCAAATTAGGGCATTGTTGACGGCTCGCGAAGGACCAATCCGGTCTATCATACGAGCGATAAGGCACGGAAGCACATGTGGCACTTGATACATATAGAAAACAAGCAGAAATAAATTTTTGAGTTTAAATTTATAGTTTACTTGATTTTGATATCGCTTCCCCGTTTATGATAGGTCAGGGATATCTAATTTGGATTCTGGTTCGAAAACAATATTAAATTGAACCTACCTAAAAAATTGCGATGCGCGGCGGAGTTGGCCGAGTGGATGAGTGTAAAGAGTCTAAAGAAAATTTCCCTTTATTTCTATCTTTCTGGAAAGTACGCTATATTTATCCAACACTTTAAAGCCGGACTATTGGCATTTTCTATATTATGCAATGTACAATTTAATAAAACATCACACCTATAATCAAATTGTATCATTATACTTTAAGTCAATATTTTATCCTTAAATGATTTTTTATATCTGTCAAAGAGACAGACCTGGATAGATTATTGTACTTCATGTCGCAAGCGATACTAAATAGTGCCTGACGAAAGGATAATCAAAAATAATTTAGTAGATATTTGAAAATTTGCAGCATGAGTAGCGTAGTGCGTGTGGTTGAAAACAGGAGCAAATTCTGCCTATTTTAAATCACGGGTGCATTGTTTATAGCAGGAATTGACGAATGGTCATTAAAAAAAAGATATTTTTCAATTTAATAGCTTCCATTGGATCACTTATGCAAGGTTCAGTTTATACTAACACCATAGATATAATCAATTTTTCACAATATCATTTTATATACATTCGTATATATATCATAAAATAAAGAAAAAAAAACATTAATAACAAAGTGGAAAATGGTAATTTAATTCGAGAGAACTAAATATCACTTTACAATATTTTATTTAAATACATCCAGGGTTTTCATTTGATTATTTGGGGGCAAATAGTCGGACTCTGTTTTACATCTATTCCTTGTTTATATATTATATATATATATATATATATATATATATATATCAGTGGCATAAATTAATTACAAAAGTGGAGATTGCAGAATTGCAAGAAACACGATACATCAAGCAACAGCATATTGTGAAAAAAGGTAATAGTGTGTGATTAAAAGTTATGCGGAAGTAAGATCATTTTTAGACCATTTTATAAAAAGTTAATTATAAGGCTAATTAAAAACTGAAAAAATGAAATAAAGATGATTCACTTAGCGCTGAGCAAAGTGTATTTGAAACTCTTCACAACATCGAAACGAAAATTAAAGTTTCAGGCAAAAATATTATTCCAATAGAAAATTAATTTGCTTGCTTTTAGGAAGACGTGTATGTTTATAACATAGATACCACAAATCTAAAATCAAAGTTAGCAGATTTACTAGAATACAATAAGCACATAAGTCCAAAATTTAGCTAAAACAATTAGATTAAGAACTGTTGAACTTTTGGAAGAGCCTAAGAGGCAATTAATGACATCACAATCGCCTTGAAAGTGGGCAATAAAATATTTCAAGAAATTTCTGGCAGTATTTCTCCAGCCGTCTTTGAGTAACCAACATTTAGAAATCAAGGTATTCATGAAAGATTTTCCGTACGCAAATCAAAATGCCCATTGCAACGAGGACTTGATGAAGTTAAATGAAACTATTTACATGAGTACTGGTGAGAAAAGTACATTTTTAATAAAAATGATTATAAAAGACGATAAATTTTGATAATAATGTTAAATAAATAAAACTGCCGCAGTTGTTGGCAACACAGTTTAAATACACGTATATGTTATAATTTGCAATTTATGGTGAATAGAATAAAACGTGCAATTAGCATAAAGACCACATATAACTAAGTGAAAGTTAATAAATATGAAAATAATAAAAATAGCGCATTTTAGCTACAACACAAACTATTTATCATTATTATCAGTGGCTGGTTGAAACTGGTATTTTGCACAGATAGTGAATAATTCTACGCAGAACAACAATTCAAAGTGAATAAATTTGAGAGAAAACTGAATGCAATTTGAATACAATTGCATGAAAACTTTCTTATAGACAGACAAATAACAAGAATATCAATAAAGATTTCGCAAAATCGGCATCCTAATATTTTCAAGGATACCCAGTTCAGTACTGTTCATAGGGAAACTGATAATTTGGCGCAGATCACGAACAAGAACTTCTGTTAAACAATCGAAAACAAGAAAAGTTATTAAATGAGAAATATGTGAACCACTTATGTCAGATAATGAGATATAAGCTATTAATTTTAAAACAAAATATTTCTCATTATTTGTATTGTTTACAAGATCATGTGAAATAAATTAAAAGTTCATTCAACGTAAATATAAAAAAATTAAATATACAAAATAAGTTATAGTTATAACTACATGTGGATCTAAATACATGTTAAAATATCACCAAAATAAACTCGAAACTGCGTAAGCTAGAAAATGCAAGGCACCAATTAGACCAGTTTCGCCCTTGCTAGATACTATTCATAAAATTTTAGAATTTCGTCCGCACGTTTTTAAAAATAGGAAAATGTGTTTAAAATGCTTGTAAATAATATTTTTCTATAAAAAGCCTCGAATTGCGTTCAATTTTCAATTATACATCATATAGTATTTTTGATAAAAATATTTATTGATATGGATCTTTTTTGGTATTGCTTTCGATCTAGAGTTCCAAATAGCCTCCACAGACTATTAATAAAATACACTCCATGACATTATGGTAAAATATAATTTTTTACAGAGTAGTGGCTGCATATATACATATGAGAAAAACGTAGTCCATGGAATTACATCTATTAATAAATCTTATTTCTACCAGTATCTACAGTCATTATTATCGCAGAAATAGGTTTTATTAATAAATGTTATTCAATTACCGTTATTTTGCCCCATGCTTTAAAAAATTGTGAAATTAATAGCTGTTAATATATATATATATATATATATATATATATATATATATTTTATTTTTTTTGGTATATATATAAAATGTTGCATAAAATGCAAAGGGCAATTCTTCAAATAGACCAGCTACCAGATAAGCACGAATCGAATGTACATGAGATTATACTTTCCGTCCATGCTGCCTTTGGTTTATCCTTCTGGTCACAACTGAACTAATTTGTTACTAGGTTTGCAACACCTAATACATACTTTCATATATATAAGTTCTTCGCAACAAACAGTATTTAACTGTAATACACTTATCAGCAGTTTAGAAAATTGATGTGGCTAGACTTGGAACTCGGGATAGTATTTTTAGAAGTCTTGCGACTCATTCTTTTTCCGCCGATATCGTGTATTACATGCAAGTTACAGTTATGCATATATTTTTCTATTTTTCGTTTATATTGGTCTTCTTGGGTATCGCTTTTGATATAAAAATCCAACTATTCATAAGTTCGACAATGTACCATTTGCTATATTAATATTAAATTGAAATTGAATAGCAGGATTTTATAAAATATGTTAGTTTTGTGCCAACTATAATGTAGGATAGACCGACCCAGAAACATACGTTGTCATGAATCAAAATGTCATCAAATTCTCTGCTTCAATGGTTGTAAGAGGTAACATGCATCAATCTGAACTCGATGCTCCTGGGGATTCAAGCCTTGTTCTCGGCAATTCTGATACTTAGTGATTGGTGCTCGAGAAATAAGCAGTCGTAATGATGAAGTTCAGTTTCTATCTTATGCCGTGTTTACTTGTAACAACAGCATACATTTTCAGAACCAGGCATTATATTTAAACAAAGCTTAACGCCTCCCTGGTTGCATGGAATTGGACTTTTAACGAATGATTAGATCACATTTTGGAAATTTAGATCAAAAGCAGTACTAAGTAGAACGCACCAAAATAAAAGAATAAATGAAAATACATTAGTTTTTATAAAAAGAAAATCTAAAGCGATGCGGAGCTTTGATGCCGTTGGGAATAAGCTGCAAAACTCTCAATTAAATATTCTCGGATTCGAACAACCGTTGGAATGATTTGAATAACCTGTGAATAGTGCCCAGTAAGCCCAATATCAATCTATTTGATTAGCTGCATTCGGTATTTTTTAAAGTTCATCTTCATACCTAAACCGCCTTTATAATCATATTTATTCTAATTTAATTGAATGCACATAATGAATTAAAATCATCAAGTCTCACAATTTTCTGCGTGTTACACGAATTATATTGCGTTGAACACACGAGTGCACAATTTATATGCAAACAACAGCAATATTTTATTAATAAATTATTGCAAGCTTGTGATAAACACCAATCTAATTTAATCTAACTAGTCGGAAACTGTAGATAAAATCAGAAGAGAGTTTCTGTCACGCTCGCAAACGTAATTAAAAGAATTTCTATTTTCATCTGCGTAATCAGGTTTTGCTTACAAGCATTAATTTCAACAATTTTAGCCACATTCTAGGAAAAATATTTTATTAGTCAACAATGATTGATCGAGGTATCATAAAAATCATTTAAGTCAAAGTTGCAGACTTTAAATAAACATCAATTCAATTATTTAAAAAAATGGACAAACTTTACAACAATAGCACATTTCGACCTTTAATGGATCTCATTACAGCCAAGTGGTTTGACATTTATTGGTTTGTTTTTCTTAATTATGTGATGATATCCATGGAAGCTCGAAATGCACAATTACGTGCAACTGACGGTAGATTTTCTTATGTGCAACTGGTTAAAAGAAGATTTGTTTCATGTTAAGTTATTCAAATTACTTTGAATAATTATATTTCCCAACCGCATAATCCATGGCTGTTTTATTATATAATTTTTATGAATGTAGCAAAAACTGCAAAAACTGTTCTGATTGTGAACAGAGCCAAAGTTCTAGTCAAGTTTCCTGCATGTAAGATTATTAGGAGAAAAGAATGCTTTTTCTCTTTTATAAAAAATATTTTTTTTGCAAATAAAATTCATTCCCTAAATCATACAATTTATTTTTTACCTCAGACGAGTCCTGTTTAGCTGGTAGAATAACTGGTCTTATACTTAAAACATTATTCTTCCAAATAGTTTTTGAATGATTGAACAGTGCGAGTGTCACATTTTGATTCTCCACGATTTTTATTCACAGGTGTTTGTTTGGCACTATCTGTTTCGCATTGATCCGATTGATCCTAATTTCCATTTATGCATCGAGTTAGTATTCCTGATGGCTAGGTGCTGATTCTTTCTTTTCCTCCGATGGCTTCAACATCGTTCATACTAACCACTGGAAATGAGGTACGATCTAATTTTCGTTGACTGGCGACGTTTCGGATCGACATTTCGCGTTTCATCATCAAACCTCTTATAATCTGCATCTTCTTCATTTTGAAGTGATTCATAAGTGTGACGACTGTGACATCATATTTCTCTGCCAATTATTTCCACAGGTTTGCGCAGTTTGAGCGTCACATTGATATTTACCCGGATTGGCCATCGTGGGTTGTCGCTTGGCAATATCAGTTTTTCAAAGATACGATTGATCTCTATTCCGAAGTATGCATCGAGTTAGTCTTCGTGGTGGCTGGGTGCTTATTCGTTCCTTTCCTCCGAAGGCTTCCCAATCGTTCCTACTAGCCACAGGAAATAGGGTACAGTCAAATTTTCGTTGACTGGCCACGTTTCGGAAAGTTACATTCCGTTCCATCACCAGGCCTTTAATCATACACACAGTCAAAATGCTCACAATTACAGATTTAAGCAAATGTGACCCAAGACATTTACGATTGTATTCAGTATAAAAAAATCTCGGCTCCAGATATAACATTCCAACGATTAAAAGTTTTATCAGAACAAGCACATTTTACGCAGACAAGTATAATGCTTGTGATGCTTTCATCATCGATATATATAGTTCATTAAGTAGAATTTCCAAGAAGACCATGAATTACCATAAAAATTTGAGAAATAAAATCAATCGAAGCCAGATTATAAAGATTCGCTAGATTAACACTTATTCAGAATGGATCAGCCTCCAAAAACTGGTAATGGTACACTTTATATACCTGTTAAATATTTGTGGTAAGTAGACGTTTTAGTTGCATTGCGCTAAGTTTTGAATAAAATTATCTCTACTTCTGCCTAAATACACTTACGCAACGAAGATTGTGCTGTCCTCTTGTTCCGCATTTCTTGTCACTTTGTTACGAACACACAAGCCACAACGCTATTATTAATTGTTTAAACTTAAATACTCTGAACACGATCTCTTTTTAAAAATTTTGAAATAATTTATTCTTTTTGCTCAAGGAATTACATTATTTAAATTATTCTTTGCAAAAGGCTTCTAATATTGTTAGTATAATTTAAAAAAGAACCTTTGTATTCGTCATACTACAAATATAGAAAAAACTTTATATGGAAATAACGCTCAATGGTGTTTATAAAATGTTTTCCTTCAATAGTCTGTGTTAGCAACATAAATCCCATTATATACATATATTTGTTTTGTCAGTATATACTGTGCAATGTATACTGGAGAAAAAATCCGTCCAGTAGTTCGGTTTCGTCCTTATTAGGAACTCTTCATGTGTTTCCTGAACGTTGGCGCGGGTATGACTCTGACCGAGGCACATTTCGTTTGGAGAGTGGGACCTTATTCACTGCGACTACCTGCCGCACTCTACACACAAATTTGAATTACACACCAACGTATGTTTTGGGTGGATCATGTGCAACATAAATTTCGACGTCGATTTCCAACTAGACATCCACAGTCTCTTGTTATCGAATTTAAATCAGTAAACTGAAGTTTGTATAGGTTAGCAAAAGCAATTCATTTATAAAATTTTACTGATATATATATATAATGTAAGAACAAAAAAACGTACTCCATGGAATAACATTTATTAATAAATCTTATTTCTACCAGTATCTACAGCCATTGTTCTGGATTCGTTAGTATATTCGTTCATCCAATCCCACTGTACATTTGTCGTAACCAATCTCCTCTTCGTTATGCTAGCCTTTGTTTTGCGCAATTTAGACCACTACTTTTGCGCAATTTAGACCACTCCTTTTGCGTAACGTCATTTGGTGTGTCATCGCTTTCATTGTAATTGCGTCCGTAATTGATGGATGTGTCGTATTTTGCGAAGCGTTGGCTATTTTTAAAGGCATGTCAGTTATGTCTTTGTTCCAGTCCAATTTAATTTCTTTTTGAATTATTTTCTGCACGTTTAAGCAGGGCTTCAGCTTATTAATTGCAATAGCTTCAAAAGCCAGAAGCATTTTCTCTGTTTTTGCCTTGTAGAGAACTGAAAAATTGTTACTACTAACAGCATGACCTGTGAGTAGTACATGCTCGCAAATTGCTGATTTTTGTGCAGGAGCTGCACCCCTCTTTAATAGTTTTTGAGGGAGATGCTGATTTATTCTAGTTTCGAGCCTCTTTTTTGATCTGCCGATGTACTGAGCGTTGCAGGTACATTGAAATTTGTATACAGACAAAGGTGTTGACGTCACAGAGAGGCTATCTTTTTCATTCGTGCGCATCAGTTTCGTTGTGTTGAACACCACTCTCACCTGTATTGATGGAAACTGTGCTTTAGTCGCTCGAATTACTTTTCGTTTGAAGATTTCCGCTGGAAGATCACCTCCAAAGGGAACACTAAGCGTTACTATCTGGGGAGTTTTGTTTTCCTCCAAATTGGCCTCGATTTTGTTGCGTTGCCTCAAGTTGTATTCGATGAACCAGTCCGGATAGCCATTATTTCTCAACGCTTCGCGAAGCAAATTTAGCTCTACTTCAATGTTGTCCGGTGAACAAATCCTGCGTATTCGTGTGCCCAAATTTATTATTAGGTTCCTTTTGTACGCCCTTGGCACACTACTCATATAATGGATATATTGTCCAGTCCAGCTTGATTTCTTGTGAACTGACCTTGAGAGAGTACCTTCTTCATCTCTCGTTATTCCTACATCTAGGAAGGATAAATATCCGTCTTTTTCTTCTTCTATTGTAAACTTGATTGCCTGGTCTACCTTGTTTATGTGATGTAGCAGTGAATTTGTATCTTCATCCTTTTCAACGACCATGAAAGTATCGTCAACGTAGCGCACGTAAAAATGAGCTCCATTGATAAATGGTTTTAAACCAGTTGTTTCTAAATGGTGCATGTATATGTCTGCCAATACTGGTCCAAGAGGACTACCCATACCTATGCCGTCAATTTGTCTGTAGAAGACTCCTTGGAATACGAATTGTACGTTGGATGTGCATAATAGAAGTAGTTCTCTCATGTCGTCCACTTCTATCAGTGTTTCCGCTCCTGATGATCGTATATATTCACATAGGATATTTATAGTTTTATTTACTGGAATGCTAGTAAAGAGTGACTTTATATCGAGGGACACCATTTTCCTCTCTTTCAAATTTAGGTCGCGAATTTTTTCTACAAATTGAAAGCTATCCTGTACAACGTGGTCTATTCTTCCTTTCATGATAGGTTTTATAATCCGGCATAATAGTCTGGCTGCCCTGTGCTGTGGGGAATTTATCATAGATAAAATGGGCCTGAAAGGCGGAAGTCTTTCATTGTTGGTCATTTTGTGAACCTTGGGCAACCCATATAATATCGGTTGCGTTGAACCTACGGGCTTGGCATGTTTGCATTCTGTAATAAAAGCATTTTTGTGCTCTATGTCGATTTCTTGTTTAGCTTCGACCTTCGAAATAATTCGGTTTAGAATCTTCGTTATGGAATTTTCTAATTTTGCCGTAGTGTCGCGTTGTACCTCTTCGCGTTTAAATTTGGATTTGTCATTCAGAATTTGTAACATCGCCTGACTATAGTCCGTATAGTTCATTAACACTACACCTGTCCCTTTTTGTGGCTTCATGAGTCGGATTTGTTTGTTTTGTTGTAGCTCATTTAGTTCTTTTAGATGCCTTTTGGTGACCAGTTTATTGCCTTTGAATGTGCGCATATATTGGCCATACGCACTTCGGAGGTCCGATTTAAAGAGCGAGATGTCGTATTTTTCATTTGATTTGTGTTTTGTGGCATCTTCAAAGAAGCATTCCATTGATGCCTGCATATGCATTTCTTCACGTTCGTTTATTCTAGTTTTTGTTATGCAGTATTTCGGTCCAAGAGAGAGAACTTCATTTTGATGTTTCGTTAGATTTATGTCGGTGTAATTAAACATAAATTTGCCTGGATTCTCAGGAAACGTTTTGAGCTTAGAACATTGCATTGCATTTCGCGCTAGTTTTTTAATCTCTCTCTTTCTCGCACCTTCTGTAATTCATGATATCTCTTTTAAAAAATTAATTCGAATTTCATCTTCTAACATCTGCAGTTTGGAATCTATAGATAGACATTTAAGTTTGTAGCTATCCGCTTTTGCTTCTTCTTCTTCTTCGATGACATTTTCAAGAATGCGCCGATGAATATTCTTTGATTGAAGCTGCGCCCATGATTATTCCCTGATTGATGCTGATTGGTACTTTTCCAACGCCTAATCACGTAGGTTGGGATTGTTTCCTCACATAGACAATTTTTATAATACATCGCACGTTCCACACATTTACCTTATCTACACGAATAGGATATATATGCATTTATAGTTGTACGTGGAATAGGGTGACCACGGTATTTCAATAAATTGATCGTTTCTATTTTCACCATTTAAAAAAATGTAAGAACAGAAAAACGAACTCCATGTAATAACATTTCTTAATAAATCTTATTTATACCAGTATCTACAGCCATTGTTCCGGATTCGTTAGTATATTCGTTCATCCAATCCCACTATACATTTGTCGTAACCAATCTCATCTTCGTTATGCTAGCCTTTGTTTTGCGCAATTTAGACCACTACTTTTGCGCAATTTAGACCACTCCTTTTGCGTAACCTCATTTGGTGTGTCGTCGCTTTCATTGTAATTGCGTCCGTAATTGATGTATATGTCGTATATATATATATATATATATATATATATATATATATATATATATATATACATATAAATATAAGGATTGGTGTTGATCTCAACCTCACAACCTCGATCTATATAATTTTTATAACCACCCACGCAATGAATGACTGCTTTATTGTATAAATCGTGAATTCAACATCACTTCAAGAGGTGGCGTTTTTTCACCTCATTCATGACAGTTTGGCGATGACATGTTGGAACTATAGGTGGTAAGATGATACACACTGACTCCAACTGAAAAATAGTCCAATAATAAGTAAAAAAATAACCGATAGTCCCATGTAGTGTGGGGCAGGGTGGCACAGTGAAAAGATTCTCTCACTCCGAATCAAATTTATCCTGGTTATGATGAGTTGTTTTTTTCAACCTTATAATATGCTTATTTTATACTGTGAAATATATATATATATATATATATATATATATATATTTCTTATAATTAGGAAAACAAAAATAACAAAGTGGATAAAGGCCATTTATTTCGTGAATACTAATCATCTCTTATACAATCATACATATTTATACATTTTGGGTTTTCAATTGATTATGCTAGTGGTAACAAATCTGACTCGTTTTTACTGCTGTTTCTTGTTTTGACTAGTTGGTGAGTGTGTATGCGTTTGTGTTTGTGTGTATGCGTGTTTGCATGTAAAGGTCATTCTCGCAGTATTGCAAAGTGATGTCTGAGATCTGGTCATTATTGTTTTGATAGCTTGAGAATTAACCATTTGTGCGCATTTTTCACTGTTACATATACAAGTGCTATTTTCCCCAGTATAGTAGATCGTTTCACCTCGTTGCGCAAATTTGTCGTTTTAACGTGGTAACAACGCCAGTGTGGATTGAAGTGTTGAACGCTCATATTGTTTGGAAACTTCTGTCATCGTATGCGCCTCTGTTATTTCCACTTCAGTTTGTTGCGAATACGATTGTATGTTTGTTGATTCTAGTCGAGGGCCTGTTTGTTCTTGACTGGATACTAGTAGATTGTTGTTGAATTTTGTTATTCTTGGCCAGTCGATAAGAATATCATGTTGATGAAACTTTTGAATATTAAGGTCAGGTGCTTGTTGTTTTATGTAAAGGGCTTCATAGATAAATAATAATTTTTCTGATTTTGCTTTATGTAGAATTTTGAAATTGGTCGAATTGACAGGGTGCCCCGTTGCCAATATATGATCGGAAATAGCTGATTTTCCTGACGGTGGCAAGCCTTTGTTAATCAATTTCTGTGGCAAATGTTGCTGGATTCTGCTTATCAATTGCTTCTTCGTACGTCCGATATATGTGCTACCGCACATACATGAGAATTTGTAGACTATGAATGATTTGGAGAGAATTGGCAATTGATCTTTGGCATCCAACCTCATGATTCTCTGTGTACTAAATGTCATATTAACTTTAACACTGGGAAAGTTGTCCTTAGTTATTCTATTCAGCCGCCGTGCAATTATTGAAGCTGGTACGTCGCCTCTTAATTGTTAGTTTAGGAAAACCTGCCTGACGGTATCCTCTCTAGTACGAATCTGCCGTGGTCTGATGTTGACATCGATGAAACGCTCTGGGTAGTTGTTCATTAGCAAAATTTCCTGAGGCAGCCCAGTTCTTCCTCAATCTTTTGTTCAGAGCAGATCTTCCTGATTCTGTTTGCTAGATTGTTTACTAAGTTTCTTTTGTGGGATTTTGGCACACTACTGTTGTAGTGAATGTATTGTCCGGTGAAAGTGGATTTTCTATGTATGGCCAGTGTCAAATCTCCGTTTGCTTCTCGAGTGAGTTTGATGTCAAGGAAGGGAAAACTGTCGTCTTTCTCTACCTCGAGAGTGAATTTGATGTCTGGATCGACTCCATTTGCTTGTTTGAGGATTTCGGAAGGGTCTGCTGCTTCTGAGATGAACAACAAGATATCATCTACATACCTTTTGTAGAGTGCGCACTGGTCAATTATACCTTTTAGGCTCGTTTTTTCCAGGTGATACATGTATACATCTGCCAGGAGGGGTGCGATGCAACTTCCCATAGCTACACCATTGATCTGGCGGTAGTATATCCCTTCGAATGTAAATTGCACGTTTTTAGTACATGCTAATATGAGGTCTTTGATGTCATTGGTGTCTATAGGGAAGTCAAAAAACTCATTTTTGATGAGGTCACACAAGATCTCCGTTGTCTTATCCAGTGGTATGTTTGTAAATAAGGATGAGACGTCAAGCGAGACCATTTTATTCTGTAGGATGTTCTTCCCCTTCAATTCATTTGCTAGTTCGAAGGAGTCCTTGATAGTGTTAGCGTTTATGATGCTCCGTATTGGTTCAAGTAGTTTGCAGAGAAACTTGGCTGGTTTATGTTGTGGAGCGTTGATCATTGACATAATGGGCCGCATCGAAGGAGCTCCTGAGGCTGTCACGGCTTTATGAGTTTTTGGTTTGCCGTACAATCTTGCGGTGTTTGTTCCGACTGGTTTTGCTTTTTGGATGTCTTCTGTGAGTTTTGATCTAATCTCGGAGTCAGCCATCGATGTTAGAACATGTTTTCCATCTTTTTCAAAATTGAATTAATTCTTGATTCGATGTTCGTTGAATCATCTTTCTGTTTGATGTCATGCTTAAATTTAGATTGATCATTTATTATATTGTTCATGGCCTTCGTGTAAGCGTCGGCTTCAAGTATAACAATTCCTGATCCTTTGTCGGGTGTGGCAAGTCGTATGGATTTGTCTGGTTGGAGTTTTCTGAGTTCGACTATGTGCTGTTTTGTGATGATTTGGCTGCCTTTGAATTCCTTCTTGTATTGTTCTAGTGCGCTTACTATCTCAGCTTTCAGTCCTTGTCCATTGAATGCATGTGGGGCGGTGTCTTTCGTTAAGTCATTGTAGAAATTTTCCGTTCCAGCCTGAATGTCAATAATGTCACGTTCACTTAGGTTTTTCTTGACTACGCAGAATTTTGCTCCTAAGGAGAGTAATTCTTTCTGGTGTTTTGACAAGATCACTTTTGAATAATTGTGAATAAAAGCATATGGGTTCGTAGGAAATTTTGATTGCGTAGGAAATTTGTCCAGGTCTTTCGTGAGGTCCTTGGTTTCTTTGTCCGCTGTTGTTTTCATCAGTGTTTCTATCTTCTTTGTGAAAGTGGTGTATTCGCCGTCGTTCAGTCTTGCAATTTGACAACCCAGTGATTGAATGATGCTCTCAGCATCTTGCAGTTTGTAAAGGTTGTCCTCGATATCATTGGGCAATAAGCGACTTCAAATCGTGTTTAGAATCAGATGTTGTGCCAAAACGATTCCTCAAGCATTCCACATGCATTCAATGGACAAGGACTGAAAGCTGAGATAGTAAGCGCACTAGAACAATACAAGATGGAATTCAAAGGCAGCCAAATCATCACAAAACAGCACATAGACGAACTCAATGATCAACGCTCCACAACATAAACCAGCCAAGTTTCTCTGCAAACTACTTGAACCAATACGAAGCATCATAAACGCTAACACTATCAAGGACTCCTTCGAACTAGCAAATGAATTGAAGGGGAAGAACATCCTACAGAATAAAATGATCTCGCTTGACGTCTCATCCTTATTTACAAACATACCACTGGATAAGACAACGGAGATCTTGTGTGACCTCATCAAAAATGAGTTTTTTGACTTCCCTATAGACACCAATGACATCAAAGACCTCAAATTAACATGTACTAAAAACGTGCAATTTACATTCGAAGGGATATACTACCGCCAGATCAATGGTGTAGCTATGGGAAGTTGCATCGCACCCCTCCTGGCAGATGTATACATGTATCACCTAGAAAAAACGAGCCTAAAAGGTATAATTGACCAGTGCGCACTCTACAAAAGGTATGTAGATGATATCTTGTTTTTCATCTCAGAAGCAGCTGTCCCTTCCGAAATCCTCAAACAAGCAAATGGAGTCGATGCAGACATCAAATTCACTCTCGAGGTAGAGAAAGACGACAGTTTTCCCTTCCTTGACATCAAACTCACTCGAGAAGCAAACGGAGATTTGACACTGGCCATACATAGAAAATCCACTTTCACCGGACAATACATTCACTACAACAGTAGTGTGCCAAAATCCCACAAAAGAAACTTAGTAAACAACCTAGCAAACAGAATCAGGAAGATCTGCTCTGAACACAAGATTGAGGAAGAACTGGGCTACCTCAGGAAAAGTTTGCTAATGAACAACTACCCAGAGCGTTTCATCGATATCAACTTCAGGCCACGGCAGATTCGTACTAGAGCGGATACCGTCAAGCAGGTTTTCCTAAACTTACCATTTAGAGGCGACGTACCAGCTTCAATAATTACACGGCGGCTGAATAGAATAACTAAGGGCAACTTTCCCAGTGTTAAAGGTAATATTACATTTAGTACACAGAGAATCATGAGGTTGGATGCCAAAGATCAATTGCCAATTCTCTCCAAATCATTCATAGTCTACAAATTCTCATGTATGTGCGGTAGCACATATATCGGACGTACGAAGAAGCAATTGATAAGCAGAATCCAGCAACATTTGCCACAGAAATTGATTAACAAAGGCTTGCCACCGTCAGGAAAATCAGCTATTTCCGATCATATATTGGCAACGGGGCACCCTGTCAATTCGACCAATTTCACAATTCTACATAAAGCAAAATCAGAAAAATTATTATTTATCTATGAAGCCCTTTACATAAAACAACAAGCACCTGACCTTAATATTCAAAAGTTTCATCAACATGATATTCTTATCTACTGGCCAAGAATAACAAAATTCTACAACAATCTACTAGTATCCAGCCAAGAACAAACAGGCCCTCGACTAGAATAAACAAACATACAATCGGATTGGCAACAAACTGAAGTGGAAATAACAGAGGCGCTTATGATGACAGAAGTCTCCAAACAATGTAAGCGTTTAAAACTGCAATCCACACTGGCGTTGATACCACGTGAAAACGACAACTTTGCGCAACGAGGTGAAACGATCAACTGGGAAAAATAGCACTTGTATATGTAACAGTGAACAATGCCGGAACAGTTGGGGCGAGATTCGTATATCTGATTTGCCATATCTTTCATATGTTTTGCGGAGAATTCTACGTCAGACAGTTTGCCTAGGAGCACTGATGATGATCGTGGAATGTATGAGCACATCAATAATTCTGATTGACTCTACTTTCACTACGTTGTGTGACTGGTTAAAAGAATTGCGATTGATGTTTATCTACGATATTGCTTCTTGATTTAAAAAATTGGTCTTGCTAGCCGAGTAATCAAAGTGTGTTTCATTTTCTAACTTATACGAATGTAGGGGATGCTGCGAAATTATAATGTTAGTGATTGCACAACAATTGTGCAGCCGGCATTTCCAGTCAAGAACAGAAAATGCGAGATTAAATTGGTTTAGATGGGTACGCATGAAATTTGAAAACGTACAAATTTTGCGTTTTAATCCTAGTTAATCAATTTGTTGTCTGGCAATTTTTATGAGCATGGGGGTATAAACACGTCAATAAGTCCGACTGGTGTCAGTTTTGCTTTGTGTGCGTCTTGTGAATAAAGTAAGATTGGTGCTTATCTCATGCTGGCAAATTCCATTACTGAATTTATATCGCAAAACAACCAATCAAGAAATGCCTCATTTTGTAAATTATTTCAATATTTTCAGTGCCGCAAATGTTCATTATAGTCATTACACGAAAGATGTGCAATTTTCATTTCAAGTCAAGAATATAGTATGCGAGAGTACATTGGTTGAGAACTGTATACCTGATATTCCATGCCACATATATAGCCGTTTGGTTTTCATTCTCGTTATTCAGTTCTTCTTCTTGCTCCTATGATGATCATGTTAGATCGAATTGCATCAGCTCGTGTGGCTGGCTCACGTTTTACTACATTTTTCGACTTGATAAATACAATGGGATATGTGTTTTGGATCAAGCACACCAACTTGATTCAAAGAAGTTATCACAAGTTGAGCAATCAATTTTTGTTTAATTTTTTTAATTTTTAAGTTCATGTTAGCAATTGTATAATACTTGGATAGCCGAAATTTGCACTCAATAACACATTTTAGAGACTACATTGCTTGAGATTTATATAACTGATATTCCATACCATTCATAGTTATTGTGCTTGATGCAAATTAGGCAGATTTCCTTCGTGCCCCGATAATGATCGTAGAAGTTTAAAATGCGTCAGAATTTGTGGAATGTGCTATTTTACTATGTTGTACGACGGGTTAAATACAGTTGGATTGGTGCTTAACTCATGCTCACCGACTTTATTTAACAAACTATAATCACAAACCGCACCATGCTTATTTTTATAGCTTGTTTTAATTCAGCAGACGCTTCAAAATGTTCATGTTATTGGTTGTAAAAGAATTATACCACCGATATTTCCCGTCAACAACGGAGTATGCAAGTCTGCATTGGTTGACATTAGTAAAACTCAAATTCCATACGATTTATAAGCATTACGTTGTGGTGCAGGCTAGTCAGTTTCATAACGTGCACTGATGATGATCATGGAAAAGCAAAACCCCTCCGTAATTGTGACTGACGTTAGTTTTACCGCATTATTTTCAATGAGATTGATATTTATCTAAAGCTCGCCAACATGACTTAAAATATCGTTGTCACATAGGCAGCAATTAATGCTTATATACTTTCATATATTATATGACTGCGAAGGATGCCGCAAAAATAAAATATCAGTGATTGCATCAAAATTGTGCAGCTGACATTTTCTGTCATGAACCCAGTATACGCGACCACATTGTAAAACACTGTATACCTGATATTACATAACATGTATAGACATTGTGTTTTGATCCCCTTAAATCAGATTTCTTTCGTGCATCACTGATGATCATGGGAGGTAGAAACAAATTAGATTTTCTGACCGACGCTGGCCTTACTATGTTTTGAAATAAGTTCATTAAATTGGAATTGGAGTTGATCTCAGGCTGGCAAACGTGAATTTGAGAATTATAATCACGAATTGAGCAATCAATGCGTGTTTAATTTTTATACGTAAATGAGTGCGGGCGATACAGCATATGTTCATGTTATTAGTTAAATAAATATTATTCAGCCGATATTTCTTTTCAAGAAAACATTATGTGATAATGTTTTGATTTAGAAACTTATACTTGTTATTCGTTTTCATCGCCCGCAGTCAGTTTGGCGTCGTGCATCAATGATGGTAATGAGAGGAAGAAACACGGCAGTCAGTCTGATTGACGCTAGATTCTTTATGTTTTACGTTTGGTAGAATAAAATTGGATTTGTGTTTATTTGAAGCTCGCAAATTTTATTTAATTAATTCTTTTCACCATCAGCTTAATTAATTATTTTTAATTCTGTAAATCTTCAATTCCATTACACTTTCACAGGTAGCTTGGTGACTGTTTTATTATGACAGATTTTGGGTGGCTAATTGGAAATTCCGGTTTATAAAGATGAAATATGGACTCTATCGGTAGGCAAACCTTGCCAAAGTCTTAAGTCAATTTATGATTAAAAATTGTATATGGTATGTGAAAGAAAGGCGCGAGGGACAGAACCACGGATTCCGATCACAAACCTGCCCCGGTATAAGCCAAGTTTCTCATAAAATTCTGGACAGGAATTGAAGAGTTTCCAATAAGGGAGAAACCGGTACACTGGATTATTTTGTCTCTGCTACCTTATACACTCGGACAAATGCTTATTTAATGTGCTAGGCTTTTATATCAAGGTAGCTAATTTTATACAAATATTATTTATCGCAGCCAATGCTATGAGTTTTTGTCAAATTATATGAATGTTTGTTTCTATATTTCTTCTCCCGGCAGATTTGTGTCTATTCTATAATGACAGATTAGGAGTGGCTAGTTGGAATTCTGTTCTATGAATATGCCACATATGCTACAGCGGAATAAAAGCTAGCCAAAAACATAAATTTGTATATGAATTCAAATTTTGTAGTGAGCGGCAGCTTTGTACACTGAACAGAGCCACAGACTCCGAAACAAATGTGCCATAGTTCTAGTCGCGTCCGCAACGAAACTCCCTACGTTACTTGAATAGTCCACAATTAGAACGAATTCGGTCTACTGTAATGTTTCCTTTGCTAGTTTATACTATTCATAGTTTATACGAACAAATAAATATACAGTGAGACTGGTGTTTATATCAAGCTCGCAACCATGCTTCCAATAATTGTGAATTGCATTTATTCTAAAAACATCTCCAAACCATCTTTGCTTGCAAGAATATTGCCTTCTGAATTTCGCGACAGGTGTTCTAAATTTTAATTATTATCTTATTGAAAATACTCGCGCGTGTTCATTTTTTGTAAGTACTTATACTAGTTTTTAAGACGCTTCGCGTAGTCGACAAAAGACAAAAAAAAACAAAAGAACAGATACAATGTTGATGTACAAATTTTATATCAAAGATTTAATCTTGAGACTAGTATATTTTTATGTAAAAAGTGTTACTAAACTGTTCAATACTGTTTGTTGCGGAGAATTATTATATCTATGCAAATATGTATAAGGTGTTGCGAACCTAGTAACAAATTAGCTCAGTTGTGACCGGAAGGATAGACCAAAGACAGCATAAACAGAAAGTATAATCTCATGCACATTCGTTTCGTGCTTGCTGGCGACTCATCAGTAGGAGCCGCTATTACGCCCTTTAACCACTATATATATTTCGGTGAGGAATGTGAGATACTATGGGTTTGCACATTATGTCTATGAGATTGTACCTTCCTATTATCCCACATTCCTAACTCAAATATATAGTGGTTAAAGGGACTAATACCGGCTCCTATTGATGAATCGCCAGTAAGCCCGAAACGAATGTGCATGAGATTATACTTTCCGTTCATGCTGTCTTTGGTTTGTCCTTCTGGTCACAACTTGACTAATTGCTACAAAACATTTCTTACATAATTATATTCCAAGTCGTATTTAAATCGATCTGTATTTTTATATACCGTATTATAAGGAAATAAACAAAATCGCAAATACACCTTAATGCCTCTATGATAATTAATTACCGTGTATTACCCCAGTCATACTAGCGGTGACAATAGAAATTAACATAAATATGCATGCCACGCAATAATTAATTTGAATTATGCAGTTTAAGTAAAGCAAATTTTTTAGACAAAAAGCAATTATCATTAGTTTAATCAAAATGATTCCGAAGCAGACGAAAAGTTTCAAAAAAAGCATGATGCGATGTTATTAGAATTCTAGAGAGAGAGTAAAAATGCAGTCAACATAACATAACATAACGGTAAACAAATACTTATCAAAAAGTAGAAGGAAAGAAAAAACGAGATTAAATTTATGCAAATAAATTTATTTTAAATGAAAATGCCCGTAAAAAACGAATATCAAATAAACGGAAATTAGCAATCTACAATAAAGAATAATATAATGTTAACTGTAACATTTAAGTTAAAGTTCAATCTTTCCGAGTAATAAGTTAAAATTTTTTGTACTCGGCATAAGAGTAAAATTAAAGTAATTTTGAAAAGTAATACGTTTATCATCGGTTAAATAAATAAACGATGGAATGGTTTAGGAAGAAGATATTATAAATGGATACTATTGATAAATAAATTATTTTGAAAAAAATGTAAAGTTATGTATATACAATTATTTAACAAACTATGAGAGAATGCAATTCTAAGTCACTTGCTACTAAAAACACATATTGGGCGATATTGTTTCTTCGCATATTAGACAGCTTCTGTTAATAAATATTTATAAAAATAGCCTTTGGTATACAATTTTATACAATTAGGATGAAATGAAGCAGCGATACGTACATGGCTACAATTGAATAGGGATCTGATCAGATTGATTGATTCTTCATATATAGAGAGTCTACATCAGGTTTTTTGGAGCGTTTAGTCGATTGATGGCTATAGTGTTTGAGGCTCAAAAGAATACTGTCGACAGGAACTGCAAAATATGGAGTTCATACGAAAATAAAACTAGCCGGTACTGCACGCGGCAGTCTAATCGGAATAATTACTTTATCCGGGAGCGGTATCAAAATGGACTAATGATGTTTGTATTGATTAAAGACTTGCCAGCGAAAGTATAAACCAGTGCCTTATTCGATTTCGATTTCTACATCAAATAATAAAAATAATTAGAAATTGAGTGAATTGAAGAAGATAGCCGCCAATAGCCATCGCAATATTTTGGCGAAACAAAATAACTAGAATTTAGCCTGTGTTACACAAGACGCAAATCAGGTAGTTTAGTTTTCTTGTTTGACTGGTTAAATACAATGCGATTGTTGTTTATTGCATTCTACGAAATCTCATTTAATGAATTGTGTTCACCACCAAGCGCAATCAGTGATTGTTTGATTGTATATTCCGTTTAATTGCTTCCAAGAGGTAAATATTTTCTTCTATATTTAATTATTTAAATTCTTGCCTATTATTAATCATTCTGCAATCTCGCATTAGCCATTACACATAAATCTGTCTATTAACCATTTACGCTCACTGGCATATATTAGCATAAGTTGTTAATTTAGATTTTTTTCAAATGAAAAATATCAAATTCATTTTAAATTCATTTTAAGCTGACAGAAAAATTTTTTTAGCAAATTTAATGAATTCTTCTGTACATTCGAAACCTACAATTTTCGAATTCCGAAGATTTTTTTGTAATTTCATTCGATGATAAATTGTTGTACTAATTAACCATATAATGAGAATTACCTACACTTAATATTCGTGCGCTAATGGTTATTTATGCTGTTAGCTTTCATAAAAGAGAAAGTTAGAGGGAATTGGTTTGACTGCATAAATTATGTGTGAACGAATTAAGTTACCTAATTTTATAAAAAAGAACAGAATAGTTAGTAATTAAAGCCCCAGATTCTCTTGAACTTTCTACTACATAGAAATTGGACTTTATCTTTAAATTTATTTTGTATAATCTTTAATCTGACTATGGTAGTATTTATTGTACTTAAATTTGATGTAAAATTTATATTTTAATTAACTGTGTAGTGCAAATTTATTGTTGATTTCAATAACTGTGCAGTTAGGAATTTTTTTGTTGTTAGCTTACTTAAAAAGGGAAATATGAATATTATTTTCGCGATTGCATAAATTCACCCTTGCTCTAAATTTTAAATTAATACCCTGTTAACAAAATTATTCATGAATTTAGTGCAATTACAGACGACGAAATTATGGAAATCAATTTATAATACGCATTTAAATTTTCGCATTGATTACAAGCACCAGAAAAACAATGTGAGTGTTCTTCTTCATGTTTGTACTATAAATAAATTTTTAATTGTTTTCATTTATGTTTTGTTTGTTTCAAATATGTTGGTGGTGCGTAATCAAATATCAAAAACGAAAAATCTGTTGCAGAACACAATACGTCTTCTCTGTATTTAATTGCCTGTTCAATTTTTGAATATGCAACGGCCACTTATATGCTGTGGAAATAACGTGATATTCCTATTCTTAAGTTTATGCTTATGAATTAAAATGGGTGGGAAAACATTAACGAAATGAGTATTTAGAACATCGGCCAGTCAGGCAAACGAAACGCTAAGCATACTTACACGTAGTTTCAATCAAACATGTTTACAATTACTATAATCAAGATTGCAAATTAGATTAAAGTAATTGCTGCCACCACCCGTACAACAATTTTTCGTTCATTTATATAATCCTCTTTACGTTTCGTGGAAGAGTATGTGTTAATATTAAAATGGCTACTAATGATTTCTTTTAGAAGACTGCTCTGCACTATGCAATTGTGTATAGTGTGTTGGGCACATAGTAACAAATTAGTTTAAACGTGACCTGAAGGATAAGCCAAAGTCAGCATGAGCAGAAAGTGTAATCTCATTTGCAGATTCGTTTCATGCATAATTACAAATAAATTATATCTATCCCTAAAATTTCTCTTCAGATTGTATTAGACGAAGTCATAGTTCAGTGTGCATTCAAATTTACCCTCTATTAGGATTGTATCTATAATCAGTCTTCTTTAAACAAATTAGTTTGAAGAATAAATTCCGATCTCTGGAGCATGCACTTGGTGTTTTTAAATATAGCCTTTGTATTGCGCGTACATCCAAAGCAAAACATCTGATTTCATGTGAAAAATTCAGTTAAACAACAAAATGCGTTTCAATTTTAATGAAGACGTGGTGTGTCAACATGCTGATCTATTCGAATGCTGTTGCATTAAATGGACGTTGGTCAGCACTGTGCAGGTTAACTTTGATCGTGCATTGGCGTCACCATGGAGTTTCTATTGTATTATGCGACACGGCATTTTGTTGCGTTCAACTCAGTCACGACGCAGACAACCACAATTCTCGTTAGCTTTTAATGTTGACCTGAGCATATCCTTCCTGTCATTCAGAGAATTTTCTGTCTTGACTATTTGATCTTTGTGATTAATAGCATGTTCAACTTTGAGATCAAATATACATTCGAATTTACGTGGCACTTGATTCAATTATCGCGTGAATAGGTCAACTTTTAAATAAACTGAGCAAGTACACGCATGCTGCGTATTTGCACAGATGTTTTGTTTATCGAATTGCATAAAATATTAAGCAAACAGAAATTGTGTTTTTTCATACTTAAATTTCAGTTATGACATTTAAGTTTACGTAGTTGAATCAATAATCGGGTTTCTCAATTTTAATATATTTATCTTAATTATTTGGTTCATCATGCGTTTGAAAATCGATATATAATTCTACATTTTAGACAATTTTGTGAAAATTAGGGTTTCTGTTAGAGAACAAGATTTATTCTTCGTTATTCGCATTTACGCATTAACTTCCTATTATAAAGCAACGATGTATGAATGAATGGATCAGCGACTGGTTGCTTTATACCTAGTGTCACTTTAATAGACAAAGTAATAAAAATTTGTTTTGGATAGACTATCATTCGTATTATGTGAAACGTCGATATAGGCTGCTCATATGCAGATCTCTGGAGTCGTGCATTGTTTGCTCACTATGTATTTGCACGTAGTCGTTAGGTCAAATGTGGGTTTTGACAATTCCTATGTCGAGGGTATATTTCAACTTGACTACTTCTAGATTCCACCACTCTGTCTGCTGCTCGAATTAACGACTCCGCTCGATATATAACTTGAAAATTTTCCACAGACTGATTTAAATTTATATAAGCAAGGTAGGTAGAGGCAAACAAATCTCAAAAAAAATGAAAAAAATATTTAGACTTTCAGCATTCTAATGTCATAACTAATTACCTATTCAAGAAGTCAAAGAAATAGTAGTACAATTTAGAAAAACAGACTATTGAAAAAATACGATAGTTAATTTCAAATCTCACATAGACACACAATCAAGCAATCAATGTTAGCACATTTAGAATTATTGCAATAAATTTCTAACTTGAACTTAATGTTTTTCACACAGCTAGATATTTGTTACATGATGGTGAAGACATCGTTAGAAATATTTTTCATAATATATAACTCAATGAATGTGGAGATAGATCAAAACCGAATGAAGTGAATTTTATTAATTTTGGAGTTGCTTAACTTTAGTTAACAGTATATTTATTTAGTAAAAGTAGAAAAATTCAATAGTCTGAAGTATGCTAATTTTGGATAATTGTGAGTTTATTTTAAGAATTCTTCTCACTATATTTAGGTGAGTGAGAACTAGTCTACTTTTTAGTTTTACTTCTATTTATTTGCATCAGTAGTATTAATTGTATTTATATATATATATATATATATATATATATATATATATATATATATATATATATATATAGTGTGTGTGTGTAATTGGTGTCACTGCTCAGACAACCAGTTTTCGCTTAGCTATTATTTACGACAGTTGCATTTCAAGGATTTAAATACCCAATGACAAAATATAGGCTTAGCATACATTAATATTCGAGTTAAACTGTTTGACTTTGTATTAAAAAAATAAAAAAGACTGATTTTACTAATTCTTCACTCTGGTTTGTAACAAATAACACCATATGATATCCTTGCAAAAATGCTGAAACATTTTTTTCGTTGAAAAAACCTGTTGTGTCATTTTTTAGAAATAATGAAATATAAATATTGATAGTACAAAATTATTAGATAGCGTATATATTCTTCATAACATAAAACGATTTTCAAATTATATTTTTTTTAGAAAATACCTCTTACTAGCACGTATAAAGCGTGTCCCTGTGTTGAAATAAATTTAAATTATATAATTTTGTTTTCAATGTTCTAAATCTGTAAGCGATCTACTGCTTCAATCCTTGATCCGATCTAGGTAATTGTGCGCTCGTCAAATCTTTCCTAAAAGAAGGCGGTCACCTATAGATGTCTTTAATGGTATCCACCGTGGAGTATTGTCATCTTAAAGTTCTACAGTTCTGTGCCCACCAGGCTTGTTTACAAATAATTTTCCGCGCTCTGCGTCAACCTACACAACCGGTTACAGTACATAATTGATATCCTTTATTACTGTACGCCTCATTGGGGCACATTCTTGCCACTTGTTGAAGATCAAAGTCTTAATTTTTGTAAATGCTCCTATATGTCAGATATGACACAGTGACACTAGGACTTTGGAGGAACAGGTTCGACGGACAGACATGTCTCTTCTCCGTAGACCATAGGCGCATGAGCAAAGCATGTAGCGGTTGATTATGTAAACAGTATAGCCCGTTAGACTAAATAATTTTTCCCCGTCAGGCACTAGGTTCTCACTGTTACAACATCACTAAATCTCTTTCACCGATCCGCGAAGATAACTTGCGTAAAAGGGTGACAAATTAAGGTCTATCAAGCAATAAATGAAGTCCGTTAGTCCGGACTGAAGAACTTGGCAGGTAAGATAAACATTTTTGTACCGGCACTCTAATAAGCGGTTTTACATTTTATTAATTTTGGTCTTTTTTAGTGGTATAAATTTGATTCTTCGGGTATACGTGTTAAACATAAACGGATTACTTGTTACTTCTTTAAGCGTCGAAGGAAGGGGAAATTTAAGTTCACAACAATGGAATATAATACAATTTTAACAGTAACTGCGCATATTCTTTTCCATGCTCTGTCAATACTTCAGTGATATCCTTCATGCTTGGATTCCCCGTATTTTATGTCAATACACAGTACGTTCCGGTAATAAGGATTCCAAGGCGCAATATTTCTTCATTTTCCAATATTTTTTCGCCGGTAATCTTATTTAAATGGTTAAATATCGATATAATACGGACACTGGTTATTTCATGCCATGTCGAAAAATTATTCTATATTTTGGAACGCCGACGGCTGTTTCCTCGACACCTGTGCAACGCGCGACAATAAAGTTCTGAGCGATAGACTGATGTGTTTGTTTATTCTCAATACAGACTAAACAACAATGCATTAATTTTTGATCGGTAAATATATATGCATGACCGAAGATGACGAAATATAAAAAAAACCTCTTGTAGAATCCATGTTAATGCTAGCCATTCATTTTTGGTAGCAGAATGACGTCTATATTGGTTTGGATGTCTGTGTAATTGTAATAAATCTCCTCTGCATTTATTCGACTCGATTGTTGCATTCGTAAAACATTCAGTGATAGATTAAACATGGTGATATCTATGAAATTCTGCTGGCTTTGCAAATCCGTTTTGCTTATAGATCAGCGCAATTTATTTTAAACTTTGGGTACCAGGTAATCTTTGATAAATTGAATGTTTGAATTTAATAGTATACAACCATTTGTAGAAATATTATGCCCAATATACCTTCATTTCTTCCATGTCTGTACCTATTCGGTGTTACATTTTGTCGTCATTATACGGTTTTGGACAGCATATAGTGCACGAAAACTGGCAGTTGTTGTTTTGTATTGGTCGTTTTAACGAGTTCGTTGACGCGCGTCAAATTGCATGGTAAATCGGTCACGAATGGGTCTAACAATTTTCTGAGCACCTTCGCTTCTTTCTTTAGACCAAATGTTACTTGAGTAAATGGGCAGTGGACTTCGTGTGACTGAAACGCCACTTTCCAGCAGTCAGAAAGCCCTGCTTTAAACCAAACAATAAGAACAACTTTCTGTCCACTGGTCACAAGAAGATACACAAGACAGGAATAGGTCTTTGAACTCGGTAAGTTACAGCGTGATTTCAATTATTAAGTTCTCGTGTAGAATAATGTTTAAGAGCTCGTCAATAAAACGTTTTCATGGTAAAGAATATTTTTATTTTGCTTATTGATTTTGTGAAAAGCAAATAGCAGATCCTACATTGTGCCCTTTGTTGCAGAGGTATAGGATTGTAATACAGGAAGCACCAATTCATTAACCGCAGAGCATTATGAGTTTACTAAATATGAGTAAAAGCAGGTACATTATCCAAGATGTTCCTTAGAATGAAAAATCGAGCTAATACTTATTTATTACTTAATTATTCATTTAAGATAAAGTATTAAAATGACTATGGTGTTATACGCGGTGTACTTGGCGCGGGTATTGTGGACATCAGGATTGAATTTTGCAACTCTTATTTCTTTCTCGAAGCTGAATTTTGAATCCTTTTTTAGGCCACCATTGAATTACTGGCGTTTTTATATCCTGGAGTAGATCACCGGGAAATATTTTTATGATGGACGATTCTGCAAATACCTAAGCGAATTATGCTAAGGGTAATTCCTATGGTATTTCTAAATGAGTGCACCAAAAGGATCCACAAAATCCTGAGGCATTACCTATACGATCGGTGGATACGGTGCAAAATGATTTTGTCTTCATTAATGTTTCAAACTTGGAGATCCAGTATTATGACCTAGTCAAATAATACCATAAGAGCATAGATATAAATGCTGAAGGAGGCCTAAAATTATTCGTTGAATTTGTGAAAATTTCTGTCGGGGATAATTGTTTTCTACAAACGACATGGAGTTCTTATTTGTATTTTTGAAACATTTTACTGATTATACACAAATTAATATTTACACGCATAAAGCGGGCTCCTTTAAAAACACATTTGAATACTATTAGTTCTTATGTAATTATTCCATATTATTCAGCTTCTATGTCTTAAAATTATTAAAACCAACATTTGCTTCAATATATAACTCCACCTATGTAATTACTAATTGGCCAAATCTGCCGTAATTGCGTAATTTTCCTCAAGGATAGCCACTGCACGAGAAAATTTATTGGTTGATCTTTGGCGCCAAAATTCAATTTAAAGTACTGCAATTAACAGTATATAATTTTAATAGCTTTAATAATCTCAGGTGTATTTTCATTCCGAATTTGTGAACTCGATCAAACATGTGATATACACAGTCGCAAATCATAGGAGTTGAAACAAGAGTACAAGGGAAAACTTTCGATACATATCATCAGTGTAAGATTTGATCAAAGTTAGCCAATTTACCCTTCTATATAATAAATTTATATTTTCTAAAAAAATATACAACGGTCGTTTATGACCGCGGGCACATGTAGACATGATATTAAAAAAATATTACACCATAACATTTTTCCATAAAATTTAAATACTATTACGCATAAATTTAAATAATATTAACAATAATTATTATTATTATTATTCACACAGTTTGAAATAAATATGAATATAAAAAAAATAAATATGAATTAAAGCTTATGGATTGATATAGTTATCAATACAAATATAAATATAATAATTCGAAAAAATATTCATATACGTATACCTACAAGTACACATATAGGCATAATAAATTAAAGAATTGTCACAGATTATGTCATTTTTGTATTCGATATAAATTTTCTTGGCATCGGATGACAATTACGATTCCTCAACTAGACCAGTTTGGTCCTGAATCGGAAATATTATTTATTTATTTACACTATTTCTACGTCCTGGAATTAGATTAGGGTGAATTTGATTTAGTATTGAAGCGTATCCCTTATATCCACGAAGCCATATATCAAAAGAAACGTTTTGGTATACAACAACTTTTTCTTTTTGTCAGTAATTCCATCAAATGGATCTTATTTGGCCTAGAGTTCAACTAGCGATGCCCAATCTGTTATCAGAAGAATAAACCATGCATTCTATGGAAGTAATTTTGATCCCTCGTATAATAACAGTGTGTGATTTTATACATTTTTTCGGGGTAAACTTAATGATAATTCTTATATAAAGTGACATATGTCAACTTAAGTATTTTTATCTTCGCTAGGAACTCATAAATTGTTGATAAAATTGACTCGGTCGGGATTTGATCACAGGAGAATTTATTTCAGAGTCCGAAAAATCTAATTTTTCTATTCAGCAGCCGAAAATTGCATTAATGAGGAATTACGTATCAAATGTTGGTACTGATTATTCATTCTTTCAAGTAGATCATCCTAGTTCACGTTTTATCACCAAATATCAGACTGAATACTTTAGATTTGACATAATATGACAAACGATCTGTAAGAATTGCAGCTACGTGATTGTCCTTATTATGCACATATCAGTATTTGTCTCAATTACCACGAACGGGATTTGAAGATAATTTTTCACTTTTCATAGTCTTGCAAAGTATGCACTAGTTTACCAAAATATGTTTACTTTTCTGTTATGAAATAATTAAATGTTTTAGTCAGCCTTCGCTTCAGGTGAAGACTCCAGGTCTTCTCCGATTTACCATTATATGACAGACGCAACACCAACCTGTGTATTAAGTGATATTGAAAGCACGCGTAATAGCAAGATTTTTTAAAAATATGGTGATTGTGTAATAAAAAATTGCTTAAGACAGCAAGCTTAATTCTATAAAAATATCGTTTGCGTCCTTATTCAACATTTTTCATTAACTGCAATATAAATGTTGCGTCCAAATTTGAATCCGGTAGCATTTGTTTTATAGGGATAAAACGCTTGATGTGAGGCACCAAAGCCGCGCATTGAAAGCCATCCATAATTATATTCCATTGGATTTTTAAAGCAATTTTGTTCCGGGTGCGTCATTCCAATAATTTCTTTAGATCTTTTATGTTTCAATTAGACATTTTACATATTTTAATATTGGACATACACCAAATTACCTGATGAAGCTATATTAAGCTACGAATAATTGACAAATTTAATTTCTTAATAAGATAGAAACTGCATGAGATTGAAAATATAATTAATCAACTAAACTATTTTCTTATTTAATGGGCACGCATGGGTAATGTGCAGAAGTACCACGGCCGTGATTTAAAACATTGTGCATATGGTTTACAGTCATGCAATATATTCGTAACACAATTTTAATTTGAGACTGCGGAAGCATATTACGTCATATAATTAAAATTTAAATACAATATGTGACCGTGTTGGTGTAGAAAATGAATTGAAAGTCTCTGAATCAAATATTTCCTGGTTTAAATCACGGCCGTATTAATTCTCGCAAATGCTGATGATTGGCAAAAACGAGCAAAATTAGTGAAGCTTGAGAAGATGCATTTATTAATTTATGTGATGTCTCGATTAAAATAACAACAAAAAGAATAAATCCGTACTGTTATCGTTTACTTCGTTAGCACTTTTATACGTACATACATTATAATAACTGATTAGTGTTAGCTAAATATAAATTTAGGTTGAAACCGACATCTAATATAATCCACTTTATAGAAGAATGACTAATGTCATAAATTACATTATAACGGCAAGTTGCATGCTATTTGCCGATACAATGGCATTAAAGTTATCAGACTCTAACTTAAATGTTTCATGCTTCATGTAATGGTTGCGACAGATCCTACAGCTACGCATAAATGCCCAATAATAAAATACATGTAGTTTTGATGTATTGCTCTTTCTAATTTATGCAACTATGACTTCATACTGAAAAGTTTATCTAATCAAATTGTACGATAGTATATTAGTTCAATAGCATTTTCACATGTAGCTCTGTTACTGTCTATTAAAAACCGATGTAAGATATATAGTTAAAAGAGGAATTCGAATAACAAAAAAGGTCTACCTAAATGAAAGGCTGAGAACAAATTTATGATGAATTATTTAACAATAACTGATAGCGTGGGTGGTGATAACAATTCTAAAAAAACAGGTTTGCGAGCACGAAGTAAACACCAATCCCATTGTATTTAACCAGTCTTCGAACAACAAAACAAAACTAACGCAAGCCACAACGCACTAACGCTTTCGACATTCCATGGTCAGCATTTGAGTACAATGGAAAAGTGACTGTCGAGGATCAAACCGCATTGAATATATATGAAAATGAAAGTTCGATATGCTGCTCTGACCTGTAGTAGTCTTGCATAGATTGTACGTGACTGGAAATGTCGGCTGCACAATTTCGATGCAGTCACGAACACTAGGTGTTTTTAGCTTATGCCACATATACATATATAGGCAATACAATTTAACAATAATTGATTGCGCGGTTGATGGCAACAATTCTTTAAATCAAATTTGCGAGCTTCAAGTAAACACCAATCCAATTTTATTTAACCAGTCGAATTCGATCGTATTGTGCCGGAAATTGAGGAATTGCACGAAAAATTTTCAAAGTCCCTCGATTTTGCCTACTCTTCCGTTTCAGATTAAATGCTTATTCTGTTTTAGAATCTATACATAAATATTAATTTGCAGATAATTTAGAAGAAAATAAACAAAGATTATTTTTTGTATCTGATAATTTATTAAAAATCTTAGTTCTATGAATTAGTAACATATATTTTATAAAAGCTCGCATTCAAATAGTTAGTTTCAGAAAACTAGATGAATTAGTATAGCTAATAGGTCCAGCGCAAAGAATACCTTTGTGGCAAGAGCTTTATTATGCAGTAAAATTTTTTAGATGATTTTTTGCGCAGTAAACGCAACACTGATTTACGAATTATTGGTAGAAATTCCACACGTTTAGCATATTACAGAACTTAACAGTTGAAAGAAAATGAAATATTATTGCTACATGTGTCGGTTGTATATTTAGTAAATTGTATAAGCTTCGTTTATTTTTATTGAATGCGATTTCTGAAAATTGTAAGTAAACAATATTTGAAAAGGGGAGTTTAATGATATTGGCAAATAAATGTTTAATCTATTAAATATGACAATCGATTGGCTAACAATGATTGAACTATCGATGAGCGGAAATTATTGAGATCATCACGCAGGAAACTCGATATTTATTTTGAAGCAGCATCCGAATTTATATTTTAATATAATGTACAAACTGGTTGATTGCTAGTTTAGTCCAATGACGTCACACCTAAAATCATTTAAATGCACAGAGTATGTATTTACAAGGCAACATTTGCATGTGCATAATTAAATCATCAGAAAGGCTAACTTTTTAATTTTACGCTCTGATAAATTGAACGGTTCCTGAACAACGGACAAATCAGCATTTATACAAACGTTAGAGTACACCTTGAAATACGAGACAAAATTCATGCTTATATTTTGTTGAAAGATAAATTTAAAGAAGTCATACCGGAGTTAATCAATAAATTTTATCACATTTTACGACAATTTTTTAGGATTTCAAAGACGCTAAAGCATCTCTCCCATATTAGAACTTAAAACAGTATATCTTAACACGAGACAATTTCCTCTATCGCAACAACTGTTTTACTGGACAAATAAAAATTCTAAATAAGTTTTTTAAATAAATCAACTGTGCGTAGAAACATAGAAAAAAACAAATACATTGTAATTAATGGGTCAGGTGCTTATATCAAGATCGCAACCTTGATTATAATAATTTTTATCACCGCCCGTGCAACCAGTGTTCATTTAATTATACAAATTAACGATTTATAAATAGAAAAAAATAATTAAACATATTTTTAGCTCGGTGTAGGACGGCGTACGAAATGATTATTTTTAATATAAAAAAGTTCTGGAACACGTCTAATTGCAGCAATAGCCTCCAAAATGAATGCCTGTTTGAACTGTTACTGAAACTGAATATGTTGTGCTTGTGTGAAAAAATTGAAACGACAAGAAACGCCTTGTTAAAGATGTATTGCATATACGAATCTTATTTTCCATGCTACAAGAAGGTATGTGTCTCGACAACGTTAATTCAATATTCAGCTGAACTTAGCTATATAAGATTGACCAGTGGTACAATTCCATTATCAGATTAAATACAGATTGCATTTAGCTTTTGTCTATGACGCCCGAAAGAGGTAACTTTTGGATGAAATAATTCAAGTCTAACTGAAATCCTGAAACGTTTGAAAAACAATATTCATTAATGAATTGTGTAGCCTCATACATTTATGTGGTAGGTGGACGCACACCGGCTTATTATTTGCAGTAAAAACATTTAAAGTGTAGTTTAATTCATCATTAGGTTGGAGGATATCTTAAAACTATGACAGTTAACTTATGAAAATAAAAACATTGTGCACATTGTCCAAATTAGTTTTCAAGTATTAGAGCGTACAAATACACAATATGCTAATAAACAATTTGTTAAATAAACCCCTTCCCCATATCTTATAACAATTTTTTAATGAAAATAATCTGCCGCCCATCTATTTAGACGATGATCTGTGAAATTTTGTCACAGATTGTACGACTTAATAGAATTTTAATTAAATATCAGTGTCATCTTTTTCATTTGCAATTGAAACACGTATTTTTCGTGCTATTTTAATTTGTGCCATATTTTTTAAAATATTTAAACCAAACTAATTCGCATGTATAATATATCCAGAAGATGAAACAAACTTACTACAAATAATTATACATGTCAACAACTCCCCGTACAAAAATTAATTGATTTTTAGTTTTAGAAATTCAATGCTTCCGCTGTTTTTTAAAAGAAAGAGGGTTTCCAAAATAATATTAGATACATTATTACACACAAGCTTCGTCCAAAAGGCCAGCGGAAACTTCAAATGCAGAAAAAAATTAATCAATTTTTATCTGGGCGGTTATCGGTGTCCACACAGTGACAGTAATTAGGATTACATTTATAAGTTAAGATGTAACTTGGAAAAAGAACTGGAATCAGGCCTCATTACATACAAATTGATATCACATAACACCGAGCAATTCTTATTTGACCGAAATAAAATAATGCGGATTATATTCATTCAAAGAAAAGCTTCGCCATCTGGCATATTACATTGCAGAATATCCTGATGCTAAAATAATAATTATAAGATCAAATTTTAATTACTTTTCTGACGTTCCGAATGCAATTCGTCTGCTTGCGAAAATAAATTAAAAGTAATTTTTCATTCCTTGATACTGAAAATATGAAAAGCTACGTTTTAAAAACTAATGCTTTTTCATCATAGGAAACCATCCAATTCCAAAATGTTCGTTTTTAATTTATCAAAGAAGTTGGTAACACCTCTACGAATTGAGGCTCTTGCACGTGAAAAGCGCTATACATTTATCAAATAGGAAATCATATATCAACCGAAGCAGATATTGGTTTGACTTATAGTTAGGGTCCCATTTAAAAGTGAAAAACGAATGTAGCTAACGGTGGTTTAACGTAAAATTCATCGACATCTACCACCAATTAGAAGGTAAAATCGTTATTAACTAAATTTACGTTGAGTAAAACAAACCTGCCAGAATTAAGAATGTCAATTGAGGACCGATATAACGGTATTCAAAAACCAAACAAAGTGTTAATCATGGTTCTCAGGGTCTGCGAGTATTATGTATCTCATTTTAATTTTGAGTTTTTGTTCCACATTTAAAAAAAATTATACTGGGATTATGTTTATTGAAAAAAACTGAGGCCATTATGACTGAATAATTCGACGCTCTATAAAGAGGAAATATTTAACATTGAGAACAGAAATCAACAGTGGATAGTTGTATCACAGGCAGCTGGGCTATAGTTTGATTTTAATTTTGTTTTGAATAACAAAGAAAATTTCGGCAGCACAGCTTATTTTAATGATAGAATGATATTACTTATTTTTGTTGTAGCTTCATTGTGTCTGGCTGACGTTTGGACTTCGAGTTCCTGAAGTCTTCCTAAGAGCTCGTTCAGATATGGAAACACATAAAGCACAGTAAAACATCACACAAGTTACTCTCCGCTTTGGAACATCATCCACTTCTAAACATTAATTCTACACGCTATTAACCTATTCTAGTATTCCTTGAACGAATAAATACACGTATTTATGCACCAACATTATCCTCGTCTGATATTTATCACTATATCATTCTACTTATAGATATATGCATCTCATTTTCCACTAGTTTACAAGGAGTATCGTGCCAAACTTGATCTAGCGTCAATTTGCTCATCCTATTTAGACGATTTTGGTTGTGTTCTAATGCAGTTACACAAAATCTAAATTGCATTTAGGCATATTGTGTCAATCAAAAATACGTCGGCTGATACGTTAATTCCGGAAGAAAACTTCTTATCCTAACACAATTTGAACGATCATTATGAATTTATTTAAAATGTAAAAATTTTTCAAGCTCCAAAATCTTTTGATCTGTTCGGTATCGATTTACTAAATATAATATTGAGTGTAGCGGAGTACAAAATATTAATATACTTTTGTTGTTCCGAAACAAAATTCACATTTACTGGCCTATTATGAAGGCAAAACTATGCTCTAAGAATAGAAGTTTCCTAAACTCGTCATATGGCCGATGGTTTATATGTGCATGTATCTGATCAAAACGACACCCTGAGCTACGGAGTGAAGTGAAACTATACTTCCCTTATTATTATCTGATTTAGGACTAAAAACTCGCAGATTCATACTGCCCACAAAAGCATAACAGGAGAAATAGTTAACTTTCATTAATTTTTGGCCTTTGGAATTGAAAAAGGCACACTTAAATTTTGTGCAACACTGCAACGTATGTTCGATCTTCCGATTGCTTGCGGACTGAGTTGAAATGTGTGCGCTATGTTTTAACCATAAATTGTTATGAAACGCCCCAGCTCAAGTAAATGCCGTACGACGTTACAAAGTCAGTTAGAGTGCCATAAATACTAAGTTAGTACTGTTGGGGGCCCTTAACAGGGCCGGTCTTGCGTTCTCTGGCAAATGCCGAGAAGGTCAGTTAGTGTAGCAGTGTCCAGAAGTACTCCTAGACTCTTGAGACCAGCTCGGGTTGACTTGGGTTGTGGTTCCTTCTGTTGTGGCGTTGAAATCCCGCTGAGTAAACTCGTTGAAGTTCTGCAGTAATTGGCTCGTCTCTCTAGTTGTACAGCAACAAGATTGGCGTGACTGATATTGCCAATGTGTATGATGCAAGCCCCAAAAATAGCGTAAGTGACGAAAGAAGACAGCACGTCGGAGAAACGCACAGCAGAAGGCAAACGCGACAACTGACTTGCATGGTAAATTCACCGTGCTTAAATAGCCTTGATTGGCTACTTGCACACTATTGGTTAACGGCAAGTTTCGCTTTTTTCTCATTGGTGCAGCGTAAATTGAATTGAATTTAATTTACGCAATATGTCGGCGAGTCACTTTGTGTCGTTACATCACTTTCCTGTCTGAAAAAAAGAAAAAAAATTCCTCTCGGCGAGGCTAGATAAAAAATGCATGGCAGAGTTTGAACCAAGTTAAGCAAAAACTGTACCATAAATGCTGGGCTGAAGTATGCTTGTTGGTTGCTTCAACAATGATATGATGCCAAGTAACCACTAGGAATTGCTACATAAATTGTTAGCTCTAGTGATCGGTCATACCGCCTGAGGCAAAATAGAGCAGTGTATGATTTGGCAGCCGCAGCGTGAGGATTTCGAGGTAGATCGCCACTGAAGTTGCCAGGTTTAAGTTAAAACCTAGGCAGGCTGGATCGTCGTCAATGTGTTTGTATACGACCAAAGGAGCTAGAGCGTGTGCTCGACGTTGTGGTCATGATATTTGTAGAGTGGTCTCTGTGCAACTGATGAAGTTGAGATATGCATTGAAAGTGGCCTGTACCATGATATGAAGCTGATAACTACTTAGTGTTGCTACACGAAAGCGTTAGCTCTAAGTAGCTGATCATACCAAAATAGGCAGTGTGACATACATTATAATGTAAAAATATATATATGAAAATCAAATATAACTGCATAAAAAATATATGTACTCGAACATTGCCTTAGAGATGGCATAATACCAAAGAACTGTTCAAAAATGCTACACAATTGTTAGCTAAGAACAGCTGGTTATGACACGTGAGATAAATGCGCAAAATAACGTAAAGTTAAAAATTTAATACGTAGAATAACGAAATGTTAATGTTAAAAAAAATCAATTACGCATTATACAAAGCAAGCTATTGAGATTTTGGGCAGTTGGAGCTACAAATGTGTGTAGGAGGTTGAACGCTCTCAGGATCAGGCGGTTCGATAAACGGTTTCAACCTGTCTATGCTTACAGATGTCGGTGTAGCGCCTTGCATAATAATGAAGTATTTTGGTTGTCTGAGCAAAATCCGGTAAGGACCGCGATACTTTTGTTGTAGTGGTGCAACAGCAATTTCTTTGCGAACGAGTACTCTCTTGCAGCTGTGGAGCTGTTGGTGAACGAAGACTGGACGAGGCGTATGTCTCGGCTGCTGTTCAGACATGTTACCGAAATGAAGTCGAAGGCGGTAGCTTCGTCTTGTGGGTCATCTTGTGCCGGTAGTAGACGTGGGAGCTGACTAGGCAGGCGTAGATCCATGCCATACAAGAGTTGTGACGCAGAAGTTTTAATGGATTCACGAGTACGAGAACGCATGACAAGCAGAACTAAAGGTAGTGCATCGACCCAGTTGCCATTAATGGACGAGGATGCTAAAGCAGCTTTGATTTCCCTATGCATTCTCTCTACCATACCGTTAGCTTGGGGATGGTAGGCAGTCGTCTGGCGTAAGGTGCATCCCATGTACCGCAAGGTGGTTTTGAAACGATCAGATGAGAAGCAAGTGCCTCTGTCCGTGATGACCTCATTGGGAACACCGAAATTCGATATCCATGCAGAGATAAAACCGTTAGTTACTTCGTCTGCAGAAATGGTGCCAAGAGGTAATGCCACAGGCCACCGTGTAAATCTATCGATCATAGTTAGAAGGTAGCTGAAACCTTGAACCTTTGTCAGATAAACTATATCGATGTGGACGATAGCTAGGCGAGAAGTAGACCGAAAATGTTGCAACTTAGAACGAGTGTGCCTTTTGATTTTGTTTTTCTGGCAAATGGCACACTCGGAGACCCATCGTTTAACATTCTGCCTAAGTCTGTGACCCCAGAAACGATCTGTAAGAAGTCGGACAGTTGGTTGGCTTCCTGGGTGAGAAATTTAGTGAATTGAATCGAAAACTTTTCTCTGAAGGCTGGTCGGCAGAACTGGCTTGTTGGGCTGCGTACCCATGAAGTAAACAATTGGTAAACCTTCCCACAGACGGCATATGAACTTGGTTGGGTGACGGGCTATTGATCTTTGAATGTGAATGTCACCGCGTTGTTCAGTTCGCAGGAGAGTTGGCGTTAGTGCATGTTCACTGAGTGCCACGGAGTTGACAGTGAATGGTGACGGCGAAGGTGGTTGTAGCGAGACGTCTGGCCTGGACAGGGCATCTGCAATGAAGTTCTGTTTGCCCTTGACGTGAAAGACGTCAAATTGCCATTCGCTTAGACGTGAAAGCTGTCTTTCCACTCTGGCAGGGTACTTGGCGATAGATGAAGTTGCGTTGCGATGTGCGCTAACTAATGGTGCATGATCTGTGAAAACAACAAATCTGCTACTGCCAATGATGCTGATAAAATGGCGCACAGCGTCGTGGATGGCGAGAAGTTCTCGGCCGAAAGTGTCGTACCTCGTTTCTACTGGTTGGAGAGTACGCGAGTAGAAACTGATAGGCTTCCGATCTCCGTCGATCTCTTGTTCCAAAGTGGCTCCAATAGCGAATTCAGAAGCATCTGTCGTGAGTAGAAATGGCTTTTCGAAATCTGGATGTGTTAGCATTGTGGCATTTGCTAACGAGTTGATGGCAAGTCGAAGTAATTCCTCGTCTTCGGATGACCAAGCAATGATGGAATTCTTGCTAAGTCCTTTTCGGTTCTGCAGGTGCCTGCACAAAGGATAAAGTTGTTTTGAAAGGCCTGGAAGGAACTTGCGATAATAGTTTAGTACTTCCAGGATTTTCTGCAAATCGCTCAAAGTCCTTGGTGACTTGATATTCTTGATTGAATTCGTCTTTGACGGCAACGGTTGAATACCTTGGGCTGTGATACGATGCCCTAAGAAGTCCACGGATGTAGTTGCAATCTGCGTCTTGTCACATTTGATCTTGAGTCCGTGGTTGGATAAGCGTGAGAGGACATTTCGTAGATGTTTCGCACGAGATTCTAGATCCGGACTGAATACAATAATGTCATCGAGATATGACATACAATAAGCAGAGTCGTCGCGAAGTATGTTGTCCATGAATCTTTGAAAAGGCTGTGTAGCACACTTAAGTCCAAAAGACATGTAAAGATATTCGAAAAGGCCAAATGGAGTGATGACTGCAGTCTTTCAATATCCTCTGGTGCTAACGGTATGTGATGGTACGCTTGTCTGAGGTCAATCACTGAGAAGAAATTGTTGCCATTGAGTTTTTCAAGTAAAGTGTTGATATTTGGAATAGGATATGCATCAGATTTTGTCACTGAATTTAGCTTACGGTAGTCTCCACAGGCTCTGTACGATCCGTTTGATTTGGAGACTAAGTGCAGTGGTGACGCCTATGAACTTTTCGATGGTCTGATGATTCCCTCTTCCAAAAGCCTTGAGAATTCCTCTTGGGCAGCTTTCAGTTTAGCAGGGCCAGTGGTCGCTTCTTGAGTGCAATAGGTTGTCCTTCTGTGACGATATGGTGCATCGTGTTGGAGACTCGTATCCGTGACTTGTTCAGATCGAAAAGCGACTTGTGTTCTCGAAGAGCTGCTGATATCCCTGCTGAATGATTCACTGGGGTTGGCTGAATGAGCTGTAACTCCAAACGCTCGAAGACAAGTGTCAAAAAACTTTGCCCAAGTCCGGTGGAGGTGATTGACAAGATCAACAATGAGCCGAAATTTCAAAAGGAAATCAAGGCCTATTATATTGTGTGAGACCTTGGCAATGATGAAGTTTTGAGTAAATTCACGCCGTAAACCTATATTGAGTTTGCGATACCGACAGCCATATGTAGGTATGGGCTCGCCTGTAGCTGTTGCGAGTAGAAGGCCTAGCGACATCTCCGACATTGAATCACCCTTGAGAATTGAGACTGCTGCACCTGTGTCTAAGATGAATTCTTCGCCAGTTCTGAAATCAAGAAGGTGCCGAAGTTCGTTGGGCTGTTTGGCCGGGTCATGCAAACTAGTAGGCTGGTGATTGCGACTGGCATTGTCCGTTTGGCTATCTATGTGGCAAATTCGGCGTGGATGAAAAGAGTCGACTGGAATGTCGGATTGCAAGTAATTTCTTCCTTGTGGCGCCGTTGGTGCCGTTGATGCGCAGAAAGTACGGTCTTCTACTTTCTGCGCCATACGTTTCCCGATCCTGATGCACCACTGCGCCTGTGTTCTGTTGTCTTTCCCGTCAACTGTGGAAATTGACATTCATTCGGGAATTCTTCGGAACGACAGAGACAGACCTGACATGAATAAAAATACATCTGGTGATTATAGAACCAGTTCTTTGGGGCATATCTGTTAAAGGATTGCGGGGATCACGATCGCCGCCTACCGTTATAATCTATTTTGGGTATGAAATTTGGTCGAGCATTCACCTGATTTAGCTCAAATTTCCCTATGGCCAATCCTTCTAGAACTTTAGCCATGTTTGTTACTGTCCTCTCTAAAGAGGAGAGCCTATTATCCTGCGGGGTCGGACGAAAAGATGACGAATTCAACTTAGGTTCCAAAACCCAAACCTCTAACTCACATTTCTCAGATAAATCATCTATAGTGAGAGTGTTGGAAAGCTGTCTGGCGAATAGTTTTAATGATTGTGGAAGATTGTTAATAAAAACAACCTTAGACTCATGGTCAGAAATGTTGGTTTTATACCAACGTTTCCGTAATTCCCTTAAAATCTCGATGGGGCCAAGGTTTGTAATGTCTATCTGCGTGTATTTTTATATTATTTATTCGGTTTCTGTAGGCCCCAGCAAGGATTCTACTTCATTTTGTAGGCCCGAAATTGGATTAGGTAGCTTTCTAATGGTCTCAAGCTTTGGATAAATCCGTTGCTGCAATTCAGAAGGTAGTTTAGCAAAATTTTTTGACAGTTTTGATGACTGCCATAATCTGTAAACGGGAAGAAAGCGAAGTCTACGCGCATAATGAATAGTTCACTATCTCCATCCCAAACAGGAACATCAATATATAAATTGGACTTGACATTCTATTAATTTTACAAGATCTTAAAAGCATAAATTTATAAGCAAGATGAAAATGTATAAATATACTTTAAATAAAACGCTTACCCTCTAACAGCTTCCACATTTGAAATACAATCTTCCGCAGTTGAATCTGTCGAGCAAGTATAGTTAATGATCGTTCACAGATCACCAAGATGTACAGTTTTGTACGTAGGAAAATTGAATTGATATACCCAAAAAAATTCCCCAGAAGACCACGACTTTAGAAAGATTGAATAAAAACCTTCCGTCTAAAATATATATGCCCAAAAAAATTCACCAGAAGACCACAATCAGAGTAAAAACGTATATGCAAATGTTAATTCAAATGAAAAAGGAAGTCAATTTTATTTACACCAAAAGAAAAGTACAATACTTCGTATCCTGGCGCGGTCGCCAATTTTGTAAACGCCTCAGCTTCAAGTAAATGCCGTACGACGTTACAAAGTCGGTTAGAGTGCCGTAAATACAAGTTAGTACTGTTGGGGGCCCTTAACAGACCGGCCTTGCGTTCTCGTACAAATGCCGAGAAATGCCCGTAAGTGTAGCGATGTACAGAAGTACTCCTAGACTCTTGAGGCCAGCTCGGATTGACTTGTGTTGTGGTTCCTTCTGTTGTGGCGTTGAAATCTTGCTGAGTAAATTTGTTTAAGTTCTGCAGTAATCGGCTCGTCTGTCTCGTTGTACAAAAACAAGATTGGCGTGACTGATATTGCCAATGTGTGTGATGCAAGGCCAAAAATCAGCGTAGGCGAAAGGTAGCCAGACAGCACGTCGGAGAAACGCACAGCAGAAGGCAAACGCGACAACTGAACTGCATGGTAAATTCACTGGGCTGAAATAGCCATGTAATAGCCATATATGGTCATTGCCCACTATTGGTTAAAGGCAAGTTTCGCTTTTTTCTCATTGGTGCAGCGTAAATCGAATTGAATTTAATTTACGCAATATGTCGGCGAGTCACTATGTGTCGTTATATTTACCGTCAAAATTTTGACTATCAGTGCAAACTAAATGACGTGATAAGACCATTTATAATTGTTTGTACTTAAATAGGAAAATAAGTGTATTTGTAAACGCCCCAACTGCAAGTAAATGTCGTGCGACATTAAAAATAAGTAAACAAAGCCGAAGATAACGAGAAACAGTTACTGTGCGTGGCAATTATCAGGACCGAAATCGCGTTCTCCGGAAAATGCCGAGAAGGTTAAGTTATCTTGCAGTCTAGTAGTACTTCTAGATACTTTTTGAATGCTCTAGCTAATGGGCTGGTGTTCCTTCGTGTGGATGCACCGGGATAAGTTGAGTTATCGAGACCAGAGAAGTGAATTGCTGTTCGAAGGCTCAGAATTGTTTTGTTGAAGATCTGTGGCAACACAGTTCTGGCTGGCACAGGTAAAAGTCCGATTAATATATAATTGATTACGTATGACTAGTTGTGCAGCAACAAGAAGATTGGCGTGAATGAAGTCTAAGTGACAAGATGACACAGGGTAGTAAACGCAAGTCCAGAAGTCAGCATAGGTAGATAATCAAGTATAAAGAGCGACGGCAATCACCCGTAACGCGCAGAGCAGAAAGGGCAAATGTGGTTGCATGGTAAATGCACCGTGCTTATATAGACGTGCAAGTGCAAGGTCGCACGCCATTGGTCATTGGAAAATTTTGCTTGTTTTAGTTGGTACCGAGTAATGAATTTTGAATTTAATTTAGGCAATATGTCGGCAGATTAATCTGAGCCTCTACATATTCAACTAAAATATTAATGTATAGAGGCTACGCAATTCATTAAGTTAATTTTGCGTTCTGCTGTGGTTTTCATATATTTTGATACTGGCAGTTATTTGATTATATCCTCCACCAAATCTCTTATTCCAGGTGTGAAATAAATATCACACTGCATTTATCGTTGTCAATAAATGCAGCTGTACATGTGGTCAATTTAATATAGTAAGACGGTGCAGAGGATTTTGTTTGCGCTTTTTGGAGCATATACGGGGACCTGGTGTTCAAATAATATGTTTCGTGTTGCCTGTTCATCACCAGCTCAAAAAACTTAATGTGACAAATGCGACACACCGTTAGAATTCTTTTATATTTTGATTAAGACGAAGTGTACGAGCTTGCAGACCTACTTGGAAAAAAATTATCTAAATAGACGTATATTAATCTTTAAATCAAGTTTGCGAGCTTGAAGTAAACACCAATCCCATTGTATTTAACCAGTCGTCAAACAACATAACAAGACTACCGCCAGCCGCATCCCACTGACGCATTTTTGACCTTCTATGATCATCATCAGAGTACGACGGCAAAATGAAAATCAAATTTAGACATGCGGCTCTCACTTCTAGCAGTCTCGCATAAATTGAACTTGACTGGAAATGTCGGCTACACAATTTCTATGCAGTCACAAACATTAACTTTTTGCAACTCGCAAACTTGATTTAAAGAATTGTTACCACCACCCGCGCAAACAATTATTGTTAGACGTATATTATGACTGTATTGTTGGGGACTTTTGCGGGGTTGTTTTCTAGTTCGTGAATTTTAGTACCCGTCCTACATATCAATGGTGGCTATTATTACTACCCGTGCGCCTAATCAGTCTCTGGTCCTTTTCGGATGGTCGATGTGAGAAGGCAATCGAAACATCTGGTTTCATACGTATATTAGACATAATGTTGCAAGTAGTAATATAATTCACAGTTAGTTCAAATTGAATAGATGTAGGTCAGAAATATTTAGTTCAGTGTTTTATCCTCAGGTTATTATATTAATCCATTACTCTCTGGAGTTCGGATAGTTAACCACGGTAAATCCAATGCGTAACTTCTGCAACTAAACGAAATAAGTTCACTGAGACACAATAGTCCACCGCGTGTTTTTTCCGTTTCGAGCGCGGTTCTGTTTCTTTTATAAAAACACTATTAATTACACATAAAATTGCAGTTCAAGAAATATCGATTAAAACTGCTTGAGACTAAAAGAGATTGTTCCTAAAATCACAGCTAAGGGAAATATTGTTTAAGGACAGAGTTAGAATATTTGACCTTAAAGAGCACAGCGTTTGTAAAAATTGACCTTCGTTGGGTTGTAACACGGAGCCGCGTGGTACAGTATAACGTATACATTATTTGTATGCTAGTGTTGATATAAGGCTTTCGTATTATCATGCGGAATTATGATAATTTGTGCTTCTTTCATTTCAAAATTGTGGTCTAAAACATTAAAATTTTATCACATTCAACAACAATGTAATGTTTGTTGGACATTTTGTATCAATTTTAATGGTATCAATTCACGGGTATGAATCAATTATGACATTAGAATAGAATAGAATAGAATATCTTTATTTGGATTCAAACCACACATATTCCATCAAATAATAAAATTGGAAAATGTACAATATATATTTAAAAAATTATCACATCACATAAAATTGTGCAATTAATCTCATGTAGATAGGTATATCTC